>CAUYQV010008231.1:0-12406 GCA_963574575.1 Galagoides demidoff
CCACCAAACAACAATGATGGCTGCAACCAAAAAATGGCCGGGCGTTGTGGCGGGCGCCTGTGGTCCCAGCTACTTGGGAGGCTGAGGCAGGAGACTCGCTTGAGCCCAGGAGTTGGAGGTTGCTGTGAGCTGTGATGCCATTGCACTCTACCCAGGGGGATAGCTTGAGGCACCGTCTCAAAAAAAAAAAAAAAAAGACTGAGGGGGTTAAATGGCCTGACTGGATGTCCCCCTCCAGCAGCCCCCTCACTTACCCAGACCCATGTTTCAGTGGATTTCCAGGGACGTCCACTGGACCCCACCAGTATCTTGAATAGCAATTCCTACTATACCAAAAATCCTAAGACCCAACCAACTCCCTCCCGCTAGAAGCATTCCTAAAACTAGTGCATAAATTGACCTTCACTAATAAACAGGGGGTTTAGAGTCAAAGAGCCCTGAGTTGTAATCTCACCTATACCACATTGGGCCAGTGGCTTAACCTTACTACACCTCAGCCTCCTCGTGTAAAAATGGAAATGATAATATCTGTATCATAGGATTTTCTAAAAAAATTTAAATGAGATCACATAAGCAAAGAATCTAAAACAGTAAATAATCAGGGACAGTTAGTACCACAGGTATCAGCCATATCTTACCTAAGTTTGAGAGTTTTTGACTTTTAGTTGATTGTTTTGAGAAAACACAAAGCTACTTAAAGCATCTATTTATCAGACAGTGCAAGGCGGGGGATATTGCTGTGCCCAGAGGTTAGCCAAGAAGTTCTCCATGGTTCTGCATTTAGTTGGACAATATAGTCAGCACCCCTCAGAGTGAAGCGTCTCTATTTGCTGTGTTCGTGAGGGGTTGGGCTGACCCGAGCATGCCACAGCAATCAACTCTGATTAAGGGAAAGTAGTAAACTAATGGAAACCAGAGCACCTTAGGTAGGTAGTGGTGACCACCATGAACATGCCTCTGCCAGCCCCATTTACAGATGAGGAAGCAGGGTCCAAAATGTAGGGAGACTTGCCCAGGATCACACAGCTAGAAGGTGGGAGGAAGGCCACGTTTTCTAAGGGTTTATACAGTTGTCTTCCATCATCCATGAGTAGTGCCTCTCTATTACACACTAGGAACAGAATTATGTCTGCTTGATTCCTCTTCACTCAAGTTCAGGGGTAATACTCAGAAACTGGTCTTTCCAAGGTACCTGGGGCTTGGAACAGACTCAGAAGTAACGCTCTCCTGGGTGGGAACCTGCCTCTAGACACTGGGGCTTTCTTCTTACCTTTGCCCTCTGCCCTTCCCCCACATGCTGGCCGTGCAGTCTCTTGGAGGTACTGGTCTTTGCCCCGGCCCACGCCCACGGGCCGCCGCCGGACTCTAGGGGACTTGTATGCCATCAGCTGGCGTCAAGGTGCCTACCTCAGAGTTTTTTTCCCCATTCAGTGTTTGGAGCCAGGTCCCTGCATCTGCATGATGAGCTCCCTGCTCTGGGATTGCCCGTGCCTGCTGCATGTGAGAATGGTGACCTTGTCTTGTGTGTACGTGTGTTGGCATGCGGGTTTGGGAGGAGCAAGCCTGGCGCGTTTCTTGACCTTGGTGCTCTAAAGTTTCCCAGGTTAAAAAACATGCCTAGGGGTTTCTATAGAGCTAAACCTGTGAGCTGTTATTTCTTCAGGCTTACTTGAGTTGCGAGGAAAAGAAACTCGTGTAAACTAGATTAAACAAAAGAGGAAGTGTATTGAGTCGCGTCACTGAGAAGCCCGGAGTGAGACTGGCTTCAAGCATGGTTGTATCCTGGGGCTGGAAAATGTCGTCAGGACCCGGGACTCTCTCATCACCTCTCTGCTTATTGGCACCATTCTCTCATGAAGACAGTAATTCTAGTCACATATCAGGAACATCTACCAAAGAAAGCTTTTCTTTTCACAAGTCCCAGGATTGGTTCCAGCTGACCCACTTGGGTCACTTCCATCCCTAAAACCAATTCCAGTGGCCAGGGGTTGTAGCACTTTGGCCAAGCCAGGGTTACACACCCACCCCTGCCCTGATGTGAACACAGTCTCACCAAACCATGTGGGTGGGCAAAGGCTGATAGTACACCAGAGCAGGGCACATGGGTGCTGGGGGAGAGCATGAGCAGGCTCGCGTCGTAGAGTCCACAGGGTCTTCCACCTCCTCTTTGTGTGGAATTGCTGAGGGGACCCCAGAGAGGGCCTCTTTGATGACAAAAATCCTCGATGCAATTCAGCACCCTGGTACTTCAGGGCTCCTAGGACTAACTGCACTTAGTCTGGGACCCAGGCAGTGCCACTTTGCACCCAGAGCAAGCAGAGCTTCTATGCATCTATGGGGTTGGATCCCCCTCCAGTTCTCCCAGCCCCCCAGCCTAGCTTGCAGCTTCCGTGAATGAGGGGAACAGCTGACTCTGCTGAGCACAGGATATGTGCAACTTGAGTCAGCTCAGCCCCCACAGAGCAGGTCAGCAGGCTAAATCAATAAATAAATAAATGGCCTGTGTGTTTTCTGTCTTCTCCTGCACCAGCTGGGCAGGCCACAGAAAGCCTGTGGTGTTTTCCCAAAGAGGCAGAGTCTGCACGAACATACTAACTGTGGACATCAGACCACAGCTGGCTTGGTCACTAAGCTAGAAGCGGAAATGTCACCAAGCCTTCTCCTCTCCTTGCCAGGCTCCCCTGGGACACACGTCCATTTATCTCCATTTCTGTAGCCAGAGCTGATGACACTGGGGGGTGGAAGCTGTTCCCTCCCTCTCTCAAGCACCCCTCCTGAGTGAGACAGTGTGCCACCCTCCAGCTGAGCCCAGGGAGGGACACAGCTAGAGACTGTAAAGACAGTCCCACGGCTTCAGGGGTGGGTAAGCCCACAGAGAGCAGGATGACAGACAGCCTAGTCACATTAATGAAAATGGAAGCTTCAAGCATAGTTGCATTTAGGGGCTTTAACATCATTAATGAAGAAATAAAGATCGGTTACCAGCTACATAATGAAAATTGCTAGCCATGTCCTCATTGGTAGTGATGTCAGCCTGAAACCATCAACCGTCAAAGTTCACCTTATCCTAACCTCTCCACCAGCAAGAGCTGACCAGCCAGAAATAGTAAGAAGCCACACGAGGTTTTAACCCCTCTGTGTGAGCAGGGTGGCACCCACCAGGCCTTTGGAGGTTCATTTACTGAACAATGACTAATTTACTAGACAGGCACCATGCTGGAGATACAGGAATGAATGAGACAGACAAATCCCTGCCTTCGTGGACTTCATACTCTAGCAGGGAACAGACATGACACAACAAATGAGTAAAGTGTATGTTGTATTACAAAGTAATTCCTGGTATGGGGAGAAAAATGAAAAATAAAGCAGGATATGGATGCATGCCGTGGATTAGGATGCTATATAAGGTAGTCAAGAAGGTCACCTCTTGGCTCAGCGCCTATAGCTCAAGTGGCTATACACCAGAGCTGATGGGTTCGAATCCAGGCCAGGCCCACCAAACAACAATGACAACTGCAACCAAAAAAAGAAAAAAAATAGCCAGGCGTTGTGGTGGGTGCCTGTGGTCCCAGCTACTTGGGAGGCTGAGGCAAGAGAATCGCTTAAGCCCAGGAGTTGGAGGTTGCTGTGAGCTGTGATGCCATAGCACTCTACCCAGGGCAACAGCTGAGGCTCTATCTTAAAAGAAAGAAAGAAAGAAAGAAAGAAAAAGAAGGTCACCTCTTGAAGCACAGATTTGAGGCAAGTGAGGGCAAATGTGTGACACTAAGGGATTCAGAGGGATTGGGATCTACCCTTTATCTCTATCCCATTGCTGCTTGCACAGGGTCGTCCAGGGCTATGGGCAGGGGGGATATCTGGGGGTACTCAGAAATCTCTAAAAAGAGTCTTCCCTCGATGGGCAAGGGCATCTCATGGCAGCCCAGGAGAGTCAGCATCCCAGGATTCTTGTCCTTTTCTGACCCCAGCATCCTCCTGTCCCCACAGAAGAGAAGTACACAGTCATCTACCCATACACAGCTCGTGACCAGGATGAAATGAACCTGGAGAGAGGGGCCATGGTGGAGGTCATCCAGAAAAATCTGGAAGGCTGGTGGAAGATCAGGTACCTGCAGCTGCCTCCAGTGACAGCTGGGCACGTTTGGGGTCACACGGGTGCTGGCTTCACAGAGGTCTGTAAGTGATTGCTTATAGCTGAAGTTTCTGCTGGAACCACAAAAGGACACTTCTCTGTGTTGCTTGGCCTCCCTTCCTACCCATATCCTTCCCTAAAAGTCCGTAGTAAGCAAAACCTTCTCTAAACACACCCAGTCAAAGATAGCAGCGGCCCTGTTAAGCATCTGCACCTCCAGATGTTTCTCATAATGATTAACTGGAGGTCAGGGCTGCCGTGTGAGTGATTGTCCTCTCCGCCCCACTGAGACCAAGACAGTGCACAGACCCCACGGGGCTGTAATTAATCCTGGGGCAAATAACTTACTTTGTCTGTCAGAGTGCAGTAGTAGAAGCAGGAGATTGTGTGTCAAACACTTTTGCACAGTTTTCACCTGTCGGTGCAAAACCTCATAGGCAGGTGGGGTGATCAGCTCAACTCACCTTGCCTGGACTTGCCTAGATTTAGCATTGAAGGTTCTAGGAACCTGTCCTTGGTCACTCTAGTAGGCAGGCTGTGATGGCAGGAGATTTGGACAAGAGGGAAAAACAGAGTCCCTGCAACCTAATGTCTGCGCTATGATGCGTGGTAGGACATTAGGGCCACTCACAAGAGGCCGAGCGTATGCCGCTGCCTTTGGTCACTCATTCATTCAGTAGGCGCACACTGAGAATCTGTGTGGGACAAGCACCGTCCTGGGGACTGAGCAGTTGTCAGTGAGCGAGACACAGTAGTTCACACCACCAAGCACAGAAGGCAGACTAATAAATAGTGACAGAGCAGGGGTCAGCAGTGTGCTGAGGGACTCACGAGGACTTAGGAACACAGAGGAGCAGCTGCTCAGAGTCAGGAAGGCTTCCCGAGCGAGGGATCTCAGAACTGAAATTTGAAGGAGTAATGGTAACGATAGCTAATGTATATTGAGTAGGATGTCATCCTGAAATATAAATTATCCTAATATTTGGTGGCTCTGGAATTCAGGAGTGGCTTAATTGGACTCAGGGTTTCTCATGATGTTGTAGTTAGGCTGTGAGTGAGGGGTGCAGTTATCTGAAGGTTTGACTGAAAATAGCTGGAAAATAACAGAGGCAGGATTTGAGCCTTACCTTTCTCACCCCGAGCCCCCTCACCATTGCATGTTGCCTCTCTGCTTAGGGCTTTGTGTCCCCAAGTGATCAACTGTCTCATGCTGAGTGGATTGTACATAACTTGACGTTTTCTAATTGGGACATTCCTTCTCAAAGGGTATTTTAAGACTGATAGACACAAAACTGTACAGATTCCTACTTCCTTATTATTTTGCTTCCAGATACTAGAGACCATTTTTTTGTTGGAACCCAGTGCTGTTTAGTTCTTAAAGGGATTCTGGACAAGAGGTTTGGTCCTGCTTTGTGCCATTTTCATCCCCTGGGGGTCTGTTCAGCTTTCCCCAAAGGTGTTTTGTGGATGCTGGTTAATGTTTAACAACCAGCTTTACAAGGGAAAATACTCTGACTTACAGTGTTTGCCAGTTGCCCTGCGGTAAATATTCCCACTCCATGTGATTTCAGACTATCAGTGTGATATTGCTGAGTGTGGACTTTGGCAGAGATGTGCACATTGGCTCTCACGAGCTGATGTGACCTGGCTCTAGCACGCCTCTGGTCCAGATCAACCCCTCTGATCATGGCTATTAAACCGAATTATGTCATGCAGAGAAGCAAGTGATTGTTAAACTCCTTGAATTCCCTTTTAGGGAACAGTGAGCTGTCCTGTCAGGGCCGTTATCAAACCCTGGATCCAACCTTCATTCCCACCCCAAAAGGTGTTTATATAAATTGTCCCCAGCCTTTTTGGCACCAGGAACTAGTTTCATGGGAAACAATTTTTGCACAGACCAAGGGTGGAGGATAGTTTGGGGATGATTCAAGCACCTTACATTTATTGTGCACTTTATTTCTATCACTATTACGTTGTAATATATAAAGAAATAATCACACAATTTACCATAATGCAGAATCAGTGGGAGCTCAGAGCTTGTTTTCCTACAAATAGATAGTCCCAGTGTCTCATCACTGCCTCAGCTCCACCTCAGATCATCAGGCATTAAGTTCTTATAAGAAGCACACAACTCAGTGGTCCTCAAACTTTTTAAACAGGGGGCCAGGTCACTGTCCCTCAGATCGTTGGAGGGCCGGACTGCGGGCCCTGGGACGAGTCAGCTGTTATGCAGGACAGGCAGCGGCAGGCTGGATAAATGTCCTAGGCAGGCCGTAGTTTGAGGACACCTGACCTAGATCCGGCACACACATGGTTTACATTAGTTTGTACCCCTGTGAGAATCGAATGCTGCCACTGCTCTGATAGCAGATGAAGCTCAGGTGGTGACATGAGTGATGGGGAGCGGCTATAAATACACAAGAAGCTTTGCTCACTCACCCACCACTTACCTCCAGCTGTGCAGCCTGCTTCCTAAGAGGCCACCGACCAGTACCAGTCTATGGCCTGGGGCTCAGGGACTGCAGATCTCCATGGTAAGCAAGGTGTCTGTGGCAGGATTTGCAGCAGGAGCTGGGACTGCTAGGAAGAGGCAGCTGAGCGTAGGTGAAGAGCACAGACTGGAGCCCAACTGGCTGTGTGGGTCTTGGTGGTTGCTGTGAGGGAAGCAAACAGAGGCCAGCTTGAAAAGACCTTGAAGGCCAAGCCAAGGCCTTTGGCTTCACCAGGGAGCAGTGAGCAGTATGCTGGCCTCTGGCCCTGGGCAGTCATGACCCATCACTCCTGCCCTCTGGTACCTGATGTGTGGTTTGCATAAGAACATAGCTTCTGCCCGTAGGCCTGGCAGACCAGCTTGACCAGCATCTTTCCTCTTCCTTACAGGTACCAGGGCAAAGAAGGCTGGGCTCCTGCCTCCTACCTAAAGAAGAATAGTGGGGAGCCTTTACCCCCAAAACTGGGCCCTGGCTCACCCGCACACTCTGGTGCCCTGGACTTGGATGGCATTGGCCGGCCACAGAATGCAGTGGGCAGGGAGAGGGAGCTGCTCAACAACCAGAGGGACATCCGATTTGAAGGCCGGCTAGGGCTGGATGGCGACGTCAGGCAGAGTGAGTGATGCCCACACAGGTTTCCAATGCCTAAGAGCCTGCTATGCACAGAGCTCTGTGCTCGAGGCTTCTTACCTGTTGTCGCTCATTCTTGCAGCAAACCTGCTGCCACTATCCTGGTGATGAGAAAATAGAGGCTCAGAAGCTGGTAGCTTGGTTAAGGAGTGAGTGGCAGAATCTGAGTTGAGAAGTATTACTTTCCTACCCTAGCTGTGTTTCTCCTCTATCGAGCACCTGCTATGTGCCAGCAATCTTCTAATTAGTCTCATTGCTTCCTCCTAGCCACCCTCAAGGGACTTTTTTTTTTTTTTTTTTTGAGACAGAGCCTCAAGCTGACACCCTGGGTAGAGTGCTGTGGCATCACAGCTCATAGGAACCTCCAACTCCTGGGCTTAAGCCATTCTCTTGCCTTAGCCTCCCAAGTAGCTGGGACTACAAGCACCTGCCACAACACCCGGCTATTTTTTGGTTACAGCTGTCATTGTTGTTTGGCGGGCCTGGGCTGGATTCGAACCCACCAGCTCTGGTGTATGTGGCTAGTGCCTTAGCTGGTGCTGAACCGGACTTAATATTTTTGTTTTATGGAACAGGAGTCAGAGAGATTAGGTGTATCCAGTGCCACCCAATTAGTGAATGGTAGGGCTGGCACTTGAACACAGGTTGTGCTGTATACTCTCCACTTCTGTAGAGGTCCTCACTTCTGAACAAGAGGAGGAAAAAGATGACCCTGTGTTGGGCTTAATCCAACAACAATGCCTCTCCTATCTTGCTTGTCAAGGTTTCCCCACATATAGTTTACTGTTTATTATTCCCAGCACACTTCTAAGATTGGAGCTCATTTTGTCTGCATTGTACCCAGGACTCTGGCCACAAGTACAGTACCTGTGATCCCATCCTGGTCATGCAGGGCAGGTGGAATATGTCTGTTGAGAAAGGAGTTCCCCTCACCAGCAGAGATGAGGTCACTGCTCCTAGCTGAGCTTCTCTCAGCTCTTTTTGCCTAGCTTTGTACTCTCTGCTTAGCTGCTCTGAGAAAATACTGATCACATTTTCTCATGTGCCATGGCAGGGGTCCTGGCCAGCCTTGACTTTCTGTAATTCTAATCTGTCGTGGCCAAGAGCATAAAAGGATTCCCACTGGCACTAGAGAAACAAATGAAAATCAGCAATCCCTTGTCTTTGTTAGAATATAGGTTAAGACATTAAAACCAAGACCACCTCCCCCCATAAATATATATACCCAAAGAGAGTGGCTAAAATAATCTAGGTATTTATTTCTTACAAAATAGTCCATGTATATGTCCAGGACTGATATGACAGCTCCATGCAGTCAAGAGTCTTTTTATGCTGCATCTATCCTGTGTTGCCCTTATGTACCTGGTCCAGGAGGGCTAGCCTCTAGTCCAGCCAGTAAAAAGCAGGCAGGAAGAAGTGGACACAAATCAGAAGCTATACAGTTCCACTCTCTCATATCCTGTTGGCCAGAACTTGGTCACATGGCAGTACCTAGCTGCAAGGGAGTCTGGGAAATGTAGTCTTTATATATGCAGCCTAGTATCTTGGCGAAAACTCTGTTGTCATTTATTCTAACAGAAGACAGAGGAAAGGGAGTTTGAGGGATTAGCCATCTTCTTCATACCCACCTGCCAAACTACCCCTGTGTGTGGAATCATGCTGAACCAACTCTGGCAACCCAGGAGGTTACTTCCTCGACAATATGCCTTTAGCCAGGGGCTTTGTACTGCAGAGTCATTTTTCTCCTGACTCTGACACCCAGAGGTACAGCAGCCCAACTCCAGAGTATAAACCCTGAAGTCATTAGCCCAAGTGCGTTGTTTCAGTTTATTCAGTATTATTTAGTTTGGGTTTATTGTTGAGCACAAAACCAGGCATGTAAAACTTACTGCATGCCTGCTATGTGCCAGTAGCTTCACAGATGTTTCCCGCACTGCTGCCCCTAGGAGACATGTATTATGCCCATTTTACAGATGAGGGCCTTGCACTCAAAAATTCAGATAATCTGTGCAAAGCCTGCAGCCAGCCAGCCTTGGAACTGAGTAGGGACCCATCTCTGTGTTTTCCTGAAGCCTATACTTGGCATTCCTGGAAAGTTTTCCATTGCTTGAGAACTCAGCACCGTCCTCTTTCATTCCCATGTAGAAAGGATCAGGAAAAGCCTTGTTGAGAGAGGTTGCTGAGCCAAGTATGAGCAGCTCCTTCTTGCTCAGGCTCTTCTTGCAGGAAGGGTACCAATAGCATGTTAATTCCCTTATCTTTCCTGGTGTCCAACACAGAAATTTATCTGTGGAACTCTGCATGTGAGTAAAGTAAGCTCTTATTTCTTTGTAGGATCACCAAAGATGAGGCAGAGACCCCCTCCTCGCCGGGATATGACCATTGTAAGTGGATCCTTGCTAATGGGGAGCCAGCCTGTGAGATGCGCTCTCTCCTACCCATACATCAGCCTTGTGAAGCAGGCTGTATGAGTGCTAGGTTCACTATCACGTAGAAAGACCACAGTCTAGGAAGGTGACAGTTTGCCCCTAGGTGCAGAGTGTGCCTGTAACAGCTAGGCCTCAGGACCTGCTCTCGAGCCTACTTTCCTTTGTCTTAGATCAGTCTTTTCTTTCCTCTTGAGACAGAGTCTTATTCATTCATCCTGGGTAGAATGCCATGGTGTCATCACAGCTCACAGCAAACTCAAAACTCTTGAGCTCAAGAGCTCTTCTTCCCTCAGCCTCCCGAGAAACTGGGACTACAGGCACCTGCCACAATGCCCAGCTTGTTTTTCTATTTTTTAGTAGAGACAGGTCTTGCTCTTGCTCAGGCGATCCACCTGCCTCAGCCTCCCAGAGTGCTAGGATTATACACATGAGCCACCGTACCTGGCCTTATCAGTCTTCTTCACTAAGGCAACTTGAGGCCTAGGCTTGGATGAGGCACAAATATCATTTGTGGTGCCATTCCATTTGTTAATTTTCTAGGGACCTTTTTAGCCAGTACTTGGAAAAGTAAGGTTTTTGCTTGTTTTTTAATGTCTGCCATTTGTTGAGCACCCACTGGGTGCTGTGCAATGCACTGGGTGCTTGACTACATTAACTTATTTAATACCTGCAGCAACCCCACTAGGTAGATACTGTTATTATGCCCATTCTTCAGGAAATAAAACTGAGGCTCCAAAAGGGACAGTAATTTTCCTACAGTTGCAGTAAGTTCCCCTTATTCTAGCATGCCAGGGACTCCACCAGATACTGAAACTGCAGTCAGGAGGTTAGTTCTGTTAATATTTCCAACCCAGAACGGTCTGACTTGCAGACCTATGTTTTTTTGTTTGTTTGTTTTTGTTCTTGTTTTTTTTTTGAGATGGAGACTCAAGCTATCCCCCTGGGTAGAGTGCCATGGTATCACAGCTCATAGCAACCTCCAACTCCTGGGCTCAAGCGAGTCTCCTGCCTCCACCTCCCAAGTAGCTGGGACCATAGGTGACCACCACAACACCCGGCCATTTTTTGGTTGCAGCCATCATTGTTGTTTGGCAGGCCCGGGCTGGGGATTCGAACCCACCACCTTAGGTGTACGTGGCTGGTGCCTTAGCCGATTGAGCCACAGGTGCCGAGCCCAGACCTATGTTCTTAACACAATTCTTGCTGCTTTTTATTTCTCAGAATATTATCTTGCCCAGATTGTCATTGTAGCCAGTTGTCCCATGTTTCTTCTTGTGGTTCTAAAGTTGAAAGTCTAGTGTGATCTCATCTAGGAGATGACAACCTGCATGTCCTCTTTGTTTTGTCCCTTAGAATCCAGATGGTTCTATAGCATCCATCCCCTTGGGGCAGTTGTGTGCTCCAGTCCTCTAGTCCACCCTGCTCCCGCATGGCAGTAATGCACTTAACTTTGGAGTTACCCCTGTGTTAATCCTACCAGCCTCGAGGTCTCAACCTCCCGAAGCCTCCCATCCCACCCCAAGTGGAGGAAGAGTATTACACCATTGCTGAATTCCAGACGACCATCCCAGATGGCATCAGCTTCCAGGCGGGCCTGAAGGTTGAGGTGAGTGGCTCTGGTCTTCTTTATTGCCTACTTGTGATTCTTGATTCCAGGCATCACCTCCTAATTCTCTCCTCTTGCCTCCTTCGTTTTTGAGGATGGAGGGGAGTTAATAGCTTTATTGAGACATAATTCACATATCATACAGTTTACCAGTTTGAAGTATAAAATTGAGTAGTTAATTATATTCACAGAATTGTACAGCGCCACCTAATTATAGAACAAAAAGTAACCCCTTGTCCATTAGCAGTCATTCTCCATTTCCCTTCACCCCCTCCCCACCAACCCTGGCAACCAGTAATTGACTTTCTGTCTCTGTAGACTTCCCTATTTCAGACATTTCATGTAAGTGGAATTCCCTCTTTAATTACCTCCCACTTCACTTCTTACTTCTCTCTTTTTCTTACCCCTTCTTCTGCTTACCTGCTCTGAAAAGCCAACGTAAGTCCTTTCTCTTTTTGCAATTCTCTTTCCTTTGCTTTCTTCCTCTGATTTTCAGAGGTCCAACTTCTGTTTTGAGGGCCTCTGTGCCTCATCTGGGAGGCAGAAGTTTAATTTATTCATCTCTGCAACAAATACTGTACTTCTGGAGCATCTGCTGTGGATCTATGTGCCAGGTGCTTTTCTAGACTCTGAAGAGTTGTCTTCACCTTTCTCTTCCATCCAAAGAACACCTTTCTCTTCCAGTCCCCAACACAGAACTCAGTCTGACAGCCCGGGGCAGGGGTACCATCAACCCATCTCTTCAAGAATCCCACTTCGGGGCCTTTTTTTTCTTTCCTTTCTTCTTTCTTCCTTCCTTCCTTTTGCTTTACTCTGGCTCACCAGTGGCTCCACCAGACACTATATCTGGCTCAGGCATTTCTATACACTGTAGTCAAGAGGTTAGTTCTGCGTTCTCTGGCCACTGGGTCCTAGGACCCCATAGAATCTCCTGGCCTCTGCTCCCAGGGGCATTGAAGCATCTTGATGTTTCACTAGAAAGAATCCTTTTGTACTTTTACTTTACTATTATTTGAGTCAAGGGCAAGAGGGATGGGATTTGGCAAAATTTTGAATTGTATTATAAGCTATTATAGAAAAATCTGGGCTCGGCACCTGTGGCTCAATCGGCTAAGGC
>CAUYQV010008234.1:0-12719 GCA_963574575.1 Galagoides demidoff
GCATTGTGGCGGGCACCTGTGGTCCCAGCTACTTGGGAGGCAGAGACAGGAGACTCCCTTGAGCCCAGGAGTTGGAGGTTGCTATGAGCTGTGATGCCATGGCACTCTACCCAGGGGGATAGCTTGAGGCTCCGTCTCAAAGAAAAAAAAAGTTTGAGGTTGCTATGAACTATGATTCCAGGACAATCCACCCAGGGTAACAGAGTTAGACTCTGTCTCAAAAAAAAAAAATAATAATAGGTTTAGTAAGTGGGTAGAGAAACTGGCTTTCCCGAATATAGCTGCTTGCTGTTCAGAGGCTGCTTCAGGGGTGATGGGAATGGTCCCCCCAAGCAAGGGGGCTGAGGGAGGGGACACACCCAGTCCCTTCCCTAGGGCAAAGCAGCCCCATGCCACCTCTTGCCCTGCACCCACAGACACCTCTGCCCACCCCTCTTGCAGAGCTGCTCAGACAACACCACCTCCCCCTGCCCAACATCAAGGGCATCTCCTTTGACCAGGCCCGAATGGACATCTCCAAGGTAAGCTGGGGAGAAGGAGCTTCCTGAAACACTTATGGATATTCTGAGCCAGAAGTGCCTTTGAGCCTGGAGTGGCCTTGTCCCCATTCTGCAGGGGCAGAAGCTTCCCTACACTGTCCCTTTGCCTTCTTCCCACCTCCTGCTCACAGCTGTCCATGGGTGATGCCCCACTATGGATGAGGAAACTGAGGCTCTAAGGGGCAACACACCTCCCTCAGGGAGCTAGATCACAGGGCTCCTCAACAGCCTCATTGCCTTACACAAGTGATCTTCACAGTTAGCTCGCCAGTTGATGAGGTTATTTCCCCCACTTTACAACTGAGGGAACTAAGACACAGAGAGGCAGAGAAACTTGCCTAGGGCAGCAGAACTGGGATCCCCACCTGGGTCCATCAAAGCCTATACCCTTCGCCTGGACTACCCACCTCCCCAGAACTCCCTGTCCAGAACCCCAGCACAGGGCTGTGGCATCTGCTATACAGGAACTGCCACAGGGTGGGACCCAGGGCCGGCCTAGGCTGTCTAAACACCAGGGAGTTGAGATGCAACAGAATCCAGAGGGCAGAGAAAGCTAGCAAGGAGCTGAGCCGGCCCCTGGAGCCACCCTGCCTGCTCCGCCTCTTCCTCCCTGCTATGGTGTGAGAGGAGGTGGATGGGGTTGGTGGGAATGGGTGGGGAATAGAGATACCCTTCATTTCTTTGTCTCCCTCCTTAAAAAGACTCTTGTTCTTAGAGCAGGAAGGACAGAGGCAGAGAGAATCAAACAGAATCTCCTGGCTATGTGACCTTGACCAAGCCACTGCCCTCCCTGGGCCTGTGTCCCCATCTGGAAAATGGGGATATGTCTATTTCTCCCCAGGAGCTCGAAATGAGGGCTCTCCTTTACAAACATGAGGAACTGTTAGGAGCACTGATTTCACTGAGCCCTATTCTGGCATCCAACAGAGCATGACCCACCATCCCACACTGAAAGCTTCAGCTCTGGGATTCTCAGCTGCACCGAAGGAGGCAGGCGGGAGGGGACAGCAGCAGCTTACCTCCTCACACCCCACTCCCACCCTACAGACCCCCTCCTACATTCAGGCCATGGAGAGGGTAGACTAGTGGGGAAGCAAGGCCCAGACACATTTGGTGAGGACAGAGGAGCCATTACAAGCGACACAGGGACTGGGGCTGCTCCAGAAATGATGCTGCGCATCCCAGCAGGGTGGGCCCATCAGCTCAGAATGCTGCCCAAGGTGGGCAGGGGGCCCATCTGTGCTCTGAATGTCAAAGAGGAACAGAGCCAGGACACAGCCAGAGCCTGGAGCCTGCCCAGCAGCTGTCTCATAACAAGACCTACATGAGGCAGGGGTGAGAGGGTGGATGGGCTCACCAGCTCATTCACTGACTTGCTTCAAGGTGTCCTCATCCTCATGTGCGGGTCACACGTTACACAACTCCGAGTGCAGTCCCCACACCATAGTTTACAGGAATGACACCATCTGGAGTTGGGCAGTGCACAGTCTGCACATCCTTACCTGGCTGCCCTCATTGCTCACACGTTCATTCATCATCCCTCACTGGGTCAGCAATACACATCACTGACTGCTCTGTGCCTGGCCCTGTACTCAGTGACTATGGGACAAAGAGATGAGTTAGACCCAGTCTTTGAACTCTCCAGGAGCTCCCATAGTGGTGAGGACAACAGGTGCAGGATCAGAGAGATTCCAGAAGCATGGTCAGGTCTGGCAGAGGCTTGGGCATTGTGGGTGAGAACGTGAGGGAGGCTCTCGCTGGGCAAAGGACCCATCTCAGGGTGACTCCCACAGGACAAACCCCAACACAGAAAGGTTAGCACCTCCCTGACATGCAGGCTCTTTGGAAGGCCCTGACGTCTGATCTGTTCTTTCCCTCACAAGCATCCACTCTTCCCACTCCATCCCCTTGTTCAGTCAGTCCTTGACTTTGCTTTCTTGAATCAGGGGAAGGTGTGTCCTTGGAACACACACATGGCCCCTCTCGGAAGTGGCAAGAGCAGCCTCAAGAACAGGCTTTCTGGGCGACGGGGGTGGGTGGGGAGAAACTCGCCTCTTCATCTGCAGAATTACCTGCTGCTGACCATTCCGGAGGAGTAACCAGTTCTGTGAGGGCCAGTCCCTCCCCACAGCTACGTGTGCTCAAGACCCTGCCAATGGCCACATCCACCACAGTGGGATCTCAGTTGCAATAAAGAATATTCCTGCTTGAGAAGGAGTCTGCCTCTCCTTTTGCTAAGGCGCTCTGTGACATGCGGAGACTGGAAATATTCAAATGACAGATTGTTTTCCCTGCTATTTCTCGTTTTCCATTGGCCCCTCAGAAAGGTATCCTGAATTCTGAACCCCAGGGAAGGGAGGAGCCTCAGAAAATGGAGCAAATGAGAGGATGGAGGAAAGAAAGGACCCAGCGGGAATCACACATGCAGGAAGCTTCGCTGGTTGACAGGGAGGAAAAAGGAAGCAGGAAAGGGGGGAAGCTTTAGGGTGTCTGAGAAAGGAGGAGCCCCAGGAGACCAGAGGTGCTTAGAGACCCTGAGGGCAAAGGAAAAGGGCTGAGGACGCAGCAGGACCCCCAAGCTGGGAGCTGAGTCCAGGTGGGGGATTATGAAACATTGCACCACAGAGCTCCCAGGGCCCCCCAGGTGTGGCAGTCCACAGAGTGATTTGTCTGCTCCTGAGAGCAGAGCCATCATACCTTTGCATCTGTCTCCAGCTTCCCTAGCCCATGTGGCCCTAGCAGGACAGGGCAGTGAGAACAAAAAAACCGAACACCAGAGGGCCCTGCGGTGGGAAATGTGCCCAGCAGCTTGGCTGCCAGCGCAGAGAGATGGCAAAGCACAGAGGCCTCCTCCCATACCTAGGCACCTGTCGTGGCCCCCTGGGGTTCAGCCTGTGCCTGGGAAAAGCAGATGAGGGGAACTATGGACAGATTATAATAAAATCCCCACCACCTGCATGATGGAGTCTTGTGATAGCCTCTGGGTTGAGAGCAAGCCAGCGCTCAGCTCCCACAGTAACCCCAGGTGGCCTCTGAAAATTGGAGTTCCAGGGGAAACCCTTATCCACGGCTTTTCATGGTTCTGGTGCAGGGTTCCTGTCCCACAGTAGGAGGTTGGGGCCCAGAGGAAACTATGCTATGGGTTCTTTATGACTTCCAGAAAGTCCTCAATAGGCAGTCCCTGGAGAGGTCTGAGGCGAGAGGGTAGGACCACCCTGCACGTGCGCTTGCAGTCTCCCAGGTCTTGGTGTGTATGTGACACATCTAAGGTAGGGAGGAGGCTGGGAGACACTTTCTCACAGGAAAAGTGAGAAAGTGTCTTTCTTACCCCAAACCCAGAATTTTCCCACCCACGTGTGAGCACAGTATAGATACTATGTATGAAATTGTTGGAGAATACTCTGGGATCCTGAAGAGCTGGGAAGGCCTTGGCTGCCTCAGCATGGGAGGCCTATCTGGGCATTAGAGAGCCTCTCCCACCCACCATGGAAGCCCCTCATTCCCCTCCCAACTTTATCGGGCACATCTCACTTTACAGTTTGTAGGCACTCACACCTGTCCTCCCATTAGATCTTCAGATAACACTGGGAAGTAAAAACTTTGAGTTTCTCATTGGGAAGAGCTTTAAAGCAATGCCACAGGTTGGGCAGACACAGATTCTTCATGCAGGGAACTGCTTATGAAAGAAATTCCTGAGCCGCCCAGGAGCAAGTGCCCTTGTAAGTAACCTCTGATAAACTCATCTAACCTGCTACGCTGGACTTGTCTGAGTGGTTCTTTGGTCTCTCAACTCCCTCTCAGTTTGGGGGTGGATTTTCTATACTGTCCTGAGATTTCCCAAAACACATATGTGAGTAAGGACATGCTCCGATGTTTGTCTTTCTGTGCCTGGCTCATTTCACTTAAATAATGGCCCTCCAGTTCCATACACATTGTCGCAAATCACAGGATTTCACACAATGGAGTGTTATTCAGCCATTTAAAAAAAAAGAATGTACAGCCATTAAAATAACACTTCTAGGGCGGTGCTTGTGGCTCTGTGAGTAGGGCACTGGCCCCATATACCAAGGATGGCGGGTTCAAACCCAACCCCAGCCAAACTGCAACAAAAAATAGCTGGGCGTTGTGGCGGGCGCCTGTAGTCCCAGCTACTACTTCTCTTCTCTTAAGCAAGAGACTCACTTAAGCCCAGGAGTTGGAGGTTGCTGTGAGCTGTGACACCACGGCACTCTACCGAGGGCGACAAAATGAAACTCTGCCTCAAAAAAAAAAAAAAACCAATGCTTTTTAAAAGCATTTGCTATCATTAAAAAATACTCCCTAGAGGACCAGGATACAAACCTATTTAGATGATTCCATATTTAAATATACATATATAAAATAAATAAACTCTAAATGTAGGCTGTGGTCATCAGATGCCCTGAGTAGCAGGATTGCAGATGATCTTTATTTTCTTCTCAACATTTTTTCCAGGTGGTTATGGTGGCTCCTGCCTGTGATTCTAGCTCTCTGGAAGGACCAGGCTTGTGGATTGCCTGAGCTCAAGCATTCAAGACCAGCCTGAGTGAAAACAAGAGCTTGTCTCTAGTAAAAAATGGAAAAACTAGCCAGGTGTAGTGGCATCACCTGTAGTTCCAGCTACTTGGGAGGCTGAGGCAAGAGGATTGCTCAAGCCCAATAGTTTGGGGTTGCTGTGAGCTATGAGGCCACAGCACTCTACCCAGGGAGGGTGACAGTGAGATTGTCTCAAAAAAAAAAATTTTTTTTTTCTAAAATGGTTATGGCTCCAAGCCCTTTTTTCTAAAATGTTTATGGTAGGTCAGGCATGGTGGTGCACACCTGTGATCCTAGAACTCTGGGAGGCCAAGGCAGGTGGATTGCTTGAGCTCCAGAGTTCGAGATCAGCCTGAGCAAGAGTGAGACCTCATTTCCAAAAACAGCCAGGCATTGTAGTGGATGCCTATAGCCCCAGTTACTGGGGAGGCTAAGGCAAGAGGATGACTTGAGCCCAAGAGTTTGAGGTTGTTGTGAACTAGGATGCCAGGGCACTTGACTGAGGGCAACGAAGTGAGACAGAGTCACTTTATCAAAAAAATAAAATAAAATGTTTATGGTGAACATGGTTGACTTTTATCAAGGAGGTAAAAAAATGTTCTCATTCAATAAATATGCATCAAGAACCTACTCTGTGCCATGTGAGCAGAACACAGCAAGACTGGTTTCCATCCTCAGGAAGATTGTGAGGAAGGCAGCAAGAAATAGCTCAGCCAATAGAAAGGCACAGGCCCACAGATTCCCATTAGGACCAAGAAGGAAATGTGTAGGGTGCCAGGAGGGGTAATAATAGCAGGGCAGTCTGATCTAGATGAGCTGGCCAGGAAAGGCCTCCTGGAGGAGACATCTGAGCTGACACCTGCAGGATGAGTGAGTGAGGCAAAATGTAGAGGAAAGGATTTGAGGCAGTGGGAACAGAATGTGCAAATGTCCTGAGGTAGAAACCTCAGGAATATGTGAGAAGCTAATAGCGCAGCTGAAGAGATAGCAAAAGTGGTGGGGAGTGAGGTTAGAGGCAGGCAGGATCAGACCACACAGGGCCTCAGGGTTTGGGCTGAAAGTATGTGTGCTGTTTAGTGTGCAATGGTGAGCCATAGTTTTAAGAGGAAGAGTAATATGATCTGAATCATATCATACTTTTTTTTTTGAGACGGAGTCTCACTATGTTGCCCTCAGTAGAGTGCTGTGGTGTCATAGCTCACAGCAACCTCAAACTCTTGGGCTTAAGCGATTCTCTTGCCTCAGCCCCCAGGTAGCTGGGACTACAGATGCCCACCACAATGCAGGGCTATTTTTTTGTTGTAGCTGTCATTGTTATTTGGCAGGCTTGGGCTGGATTTGAACCTGCCAGCTCCGCTGTATATGGCTGGTGCCTTAACCACTGAGCTATGGCATCAACAATGTCATACGTTTTTTAAGAGAAAAGAGATTGAGCTGGAGCTACAAAGCTATAGACTCCCAGAGCTTTGGGGGGAAATCCAGTGGCTTTTGTTATGAGGTATCAGGAGATTCATTCCTGGGCTGTCCAAACCAGGCCCGCATCTGCCCAGGGCAAGTCTGAAGAGGGGTGGAGACAGGAGAAAGCGGGAGGGAGCTACGGAGACCCCTGCCTCACACAGGCTGCTGCTGTGCACACTCAGAGCCTTCTCTGAGTCCCCCAAACCTCAAGAAAGAGAAACAGGCAGAGAGTTGTTCACTTATTTGACAGAGAAAGAAAGGGACAGGAAAGTTGGCCCATTCATTCATCCAGAATTTACTGTGTACTGGGTGAGACAGGGGTGTACAAGATCAACAAGACATGCCCCAGCCCTCAAGCATCTCACACAGACTAGTGTGACAAGACAACAAAGGGCATATTCTAGGTCAGGCATCCTCAAACTACGGCCTGCGGGCCACATGCAGCCCGCCTAGTCTGGCCCACCGGGTGTTTTTGCTGCCGCTGCCTGTCCTGTTTAGCAGCCGACTCATCCCAGGCCCGCAGTTCAGCCCTCCAACGGTCTGAGGCACAGTGAAGTGGCCCCCTGTTTAAAAAGTTTGAGGACCCCCTGTCCTAGGTCAAGGCTTTGCTTCCAGGCACATCTGGGTTTGAGTCCCAGTACTGCCACTTTTGTAGAGGATGAACTTAGCTTCTCTGAGCTGCAGTTTCTTCATCTCTAAATGGTGATGATGGTGCTGCTACTGCTTCCGATATGATCTGGGGGGTGGGGGTTGCTGTGAGGGTGCTCAGTAGTGAGGAGTGGTTGCGGCCACAGCCTTCTGACTCGAGTTTTAATGTGACTTCCAAGACACTCCCCTTTCCATCTCAGGCATTGTTCTCCCTTCTGCAAAACCCCAAGATGGCCAAGTCCATAAGTAAACCCCACTGGAGAGACACTTACCAATGTATGGAGCCAATCTATTGCACTTCTAGAAAAGGATGCCCAGTGGCAGCAATGTGCACCCAGTGGATAGAAAAGAGGCAGGAGATGCTTAGAGGGTGAATAGCAAAAGCAAAATGCCTGTAAACCATTTGACCCCCTGGGCATAAAAGAAAAGCCCCTCTTGACACAGATACTCAACTCTGATGTACAAAGCCTGATGTACAGGCCTACCGCTGGGCACTGAAATCCGTGGATTGCTGGATGGAAAAGAAGAAGAGTCAAAACCGAAACATCTGCAAACACGGCCTAAAGTAAATACAGTACTTACCCTTCTGAAACCGCTTATGCATTTGTGACAAAGTTTATTCATATATTTAGTTTTGGTAGCATATGTCAATAAAACTTTATCCTCCCATCAAAAATGAAAACTTCAGAATAAGGTTATAAATGTCTCTCCATACCTGCCTTCATTCTAGTGAAAGCATTGTAAAGGGTTCATTTTTTATTTTTTTGCAAGAAACAAAGCCAAAGATATCTATATCTTACTGTTTCAAACAATGAGTAAATAGTTACCAAATCTGGATACACCCTATTGATGGGAAAATGGCATAAAATCTGAGAGAAAGATAGGGGGAAAGCTGAGATTAGTTGATGCAATAATAAATGATGAGGATGACAATGGCAAATTAAAGGATATTTACGTATGCTAGGTATAGGGCTGCTTGACATATTTCATCTCCATCCTCATGATAATCCTGTGAGGGATATTATATCCTCCTTGCTTTATAGATGAGTAAACTAAGGCACAGAAAAGTTGGATAATGTCCCGAGGCCACCCAGCCAGTAGGCACCAGAACCAACATTCACACCCTCAGCCTGTGAACAGAAACTCAGCTTTTTCCTAAACCACCAGTTCTCCACCTGTTATAAATCACAAGGTCCATCAAGATTCTCATAAAGATCTATCTCTGAAAAGTGATCACTAACATTAAATTTTACATGCAACTTTGGAGGATTCAGGACTGTAAAACCCCTGTAGCAGGACCCCATGAACCCAGGTCACTGGTGGAGATTTAAGACAGATTACATCAGAGAAGGACTGAGGCAGGGTAAGCAGGATGTGATCTCTGAATTCCAGGGCACTACATGGACAGATAAGCATATAAAAAGATAAAAGGATAAACGTGTACACAAGATGTGCCTTTAGTTACACAAAAGTGTGTGTGCGTAACTAAAGGCACAACTGTAAAAGGTCATAATCCTCAAGTCTCTGTCAATAGGAGCCCTCAGCTCAAACTGGCCCACTGTGATTGTTTCACAGAGAGACAATTAGGAAATGAGACCTGCCATTATCAGTGCATATTGTGATCCCAGCTGGGCCTTGGACAGCCTTGAAAGGGCCTTTCCTTCAAAGAGTCAGCAGGTCAAATCACTTAGAGCTTTGAAACAACCAGGCCCTTGTTCCCCGACTGATAAGCCATCCTGCCTGACACAGTGCAAGCAGATCATGGATTAGCTGAACTCAATGACTGTCCCACCTCCTAAAGTTGAAGAGGTGACAGACAAAGAGCAAGGAGGATGCAAGTGCCATCAGAGGCTGCCTCCCGGATGTGCCCCTGCCCAACCCCTGCATTTGGGTTCATTGTTTGGGTCCAGAGAACCATGCAAGGCACCAAATCAAAGCCACACCCACCAATGGGTAGCACAAATTTCACCCAAAAGATGATTCCATTTCTCTTAAATATCCAAGGAAAATAAAACCCAAGACAGTTGGGTTTTATCTTCTACTTGTTATCATGTATGAAATCCAGTTCTGCCCTCTAAGAAAAGGTCAATTATCATTTGATGCAATGGTCTATGCATCTGACATTTCAGCAATGCCCCAAATGGGACCTTTGGCAAATGGAACTATAGCCGAGGTTGACAGTAGGAGAACTCCAGTGGGGCTAGAGAGGGCCCACAGCCTGGGCCCAGGCAGGAGCCCAACCCAGTGCCCAGCCTACAGGTAGCAAAATCAGCTCCCTCTCCACACTCCTGCTTTGTAAGCGGTGATTACACCCCAAAACATGACAGTACATGAATGATACAGAAGAAAATCACAAATCTGCCAACATAGGAACCCAGATGATGACCAGGCTTTCTCCTGATATAGAGGGAGAGTAGATTCTAGAACACAGGAGACATTTAGCGAGCTAACATTCATGAGAAGGGGCCTGGCCTACAGACTGGAATCAATTGAATACAAATGAGACCCTCAGCAGCCTACTGACTCATTCCAGAGGCAACTAGGGAAAGGAAGGGGGACTGAGATAGTATGCAACTCCCAAGCTGAACATATTCCACCCTCTACTCACCCTGAAACAAAACCCAAACTGTGGCTCGGTGCCTGTAGCTAAGTGGTTAGGGCACCAGCCACCTATACTGGGGGTGACGGGTTCCAACACAGCCTGGACCTCCTAAACAACTACAACCAAAAAATAGCCAGGCATTGTGGCAGGCGCCTATAGTCCCAGCTACTTGGGAGACTAAGGCTTAAGCCCAAGAGTTGGAGGTTCTGTGAGCTGTGATGCCATACTCTACCAAGGGTGACTTAATGAGACTCTGTCTAAAAAAAAAAAAAAAAAAAAAACTGTGCCACAGTCCATCCCTTGGGGAGCAACTGGTCACAGGTAACAGAAAGCAAGTATTGACTATATCCCCCGATGTCTCCAGAGCAGAGTAGCTCTGGGCTGGTCTCATCTGGGGTCAACATAGCCCTTCCCACTTCTCTAAATCTCCCAGGGGAGTCTCCTCAGCCATCAGCTCAGCTCCCTTCTTGTCAGCACTGGCACTGGTCAAGCTTCTGCCCAGGTCAGGTTCTTCTTAGTTTCCAACTGTCCCGAATCCGGTGCTCAGCCCCTAGGTCTTTACGTGCCGTGTCCGAATCCGTTGTCCACATCTGGGATGAAATCTGACTGAACACAGTCATGCCTGAACACCTGTCCAAAAGGACACCATGTCCTCCCTCCAGCATCTTCATTTCTCTTTCTTCACACATATGTCAGTATTAGGAATCGTTCTATGATCAGGGTCCCCACTAAGGGGTGAACTCCGTGAGGGATGGCATGGTCTGCCATGTTCACTGCCTGCTTCCCACAGTTCCTGGCACAGAGAAAGTTCTGAGGGTACTTGCTGTAGGAATGTGTGTTGGCACCCGTACCTAAACTTCTGGCAAATTCCCACCTCACATCCAGAAGGAAAAGTTGATACAGGAAGATCATTTTATAACAAGGAGGAGGCCCAAAAGAACCTGAACCCAGGACTTCCTGACACCTGTGCCCAAGGTCAGCCTGTCAAGGCTAAAGTAGGTACTCACTCAGCGCTGGGCGCCTTCTATGCCCAGAGCACCACACAGACACCTCCCAAGGTCGGTTCCTCCCAGCCTTGCAGACCCCTCTGCTCTGCCACTCACCAGCACCCCTCTAACTCCAGACAAATGAAGGTTTGACATAAGCAGGGGCTGCCTGACCCTTCCCAAGATGCTCCAGGCACCCTGAACACATTATGGGAAGATGCTGGCAAGTGTTCTAACAACGGGCATGTGCTGATCTTGGAAAGCAGCCTGAGTCACGCCACCCTTATCAGCCCACTTGGATCGTATTTCTACGTGTCTGATGACTTTTCCGATGAACATTGGTCTATAAAATTGGGGTGCAGCTTTGTCCTCAACAGTTCAGCGACAAGAACAGAGGAGAGGCAATCTCTGAAAACTTTGACCCATCCGCACCAGGCAAGGTAAGAACTTGCTGCATCAAATGCAAAAAAGAGAGGGTGGAACTCAGGTGGGAACATCAGCTCATCCACGCATAGGACAGTTCATCCAAGGACAGATCACTGGGCTTGTGCTTTTCTGGTCATTTTAGCAATGTCCCTCCTTGCTGAAATGCACAGTGCTCTGCCCAGCGCGGGGAAGGTGATTGACAATAGCCCATTAGGCAATTGCTTTTCAGGGAATGGGAAATTTATTTCTGGGATTCTCAAAGGGTTCCACGCAATTCAAAGTCTGACAATATTGCCATCAGCTCAGTTGCAAGTACGGAAATTTTTTTGATTTCTAAAAGCATGCCTAGGTGTTCTGTGCGATGCTGAGGTCAAATTTCCCACAGAGAAGACTAAGATTTTAAAAACTGATGAAAATGTGTCAAGTTTTTCATCAGACCTAATTTATTCAAGGTGTAAATTTGTCATTGACTTCAGATTATCACCTTATTCCTGTGATAGCCGCTCTTTTTAGGATGTTGGCAAATGGCAGCAGGCTTGCTTTTGCAACCGCCTATGCATGGCAAGAGCAAAGCCCCACAGCCTCATTTTGCCAAAATGGGATGGGTCAGCCAAAAGCTGAGGAACCCCAGCATGCGAGGTCTACTTGCATCACCGAGGAAAAACTTCCTAAGACACAAAACTCCACTTTGCCCTAAATATTAGAGAGAAACACAGGATTCCCAGTAACTGTGAGTGTGGGAGGTGGGTCGTGATCTCTAAACATCACCCAGCACAGCCTAGACTCAAACGAGGGGTCTCCTGAGTGGATGTGGTCCCACTTCTCTGTGCCTTCTCTGAGACTGAGAGCTCTCAGCTGCAAACAGCACCCAGATTTGCTGGAAGGATCGTATGAGGTATCACAGAAGAGGTCTTAGTGCACTGAACAGTACACAGGTGGGGTTCCCTGGACAGACATTTAGGGGCACATCCCAGTAAAAAGAGATAAACCTGAAATTGTACAACTTAAAACTCTCAAGCTCCCCAGTTGGAGACTAAGATGACTCCAGGGTCATAAGACTGAGGAGATGGCAGGAAAAGGCCTGACCCATGAGGTCAAGCCCTTGAGCAAGGTGTGACCTGTATTCAAACAATATGGCCAGCCTACAAAGCATGTTTAAGTAAAGTTAAAAAGATATAGAAAGAAGACCCTTCCTCAAGACACTGCCTGCCAAGTACAGAAAACTCTCCCCATACGTACAACACAGACAAGAATACCTATATGGGCTCGGCGCCTGTGGCTCAATCGACTAAGGTGCCAGCCACGTACACCTAAGGTGGCGGGTTCAAATCCCCAGCCCGGACCCGCCAAACAACAATGATGGCTGCAACCAAAAAATGGCCAGGCATTGTGGCAGGCGCCTGTGGTCCCAGCTACTTGGGAGGTGGAGGCAGGAGACTCGCTTGAGCCCAGGAGTTGGAGGTTGCTATGAGCTGTGATGCCATGGCACTCTACCCAGGGGGATAG
>CAUYQV010008235.1:0-36762 GCA_963574575.1 Galagoides demidoff
TGACAACAAGGCAAACTTTGATAAGCAGTTCTCGATAATCACTTCTCAGCAATTATTTATTACAGTTTAACATTATAAAATTAACAAAAATAATATAAAACTCATATTCTGGCGAAATAGGCATATGGCGGCTGAAAACCGTATATTCCCTTCTTGTTCTCCAGCCTTTTCGTGCAATGTTTCCAAAAATCGGGACTTTTTTAAAACGCGGTGGGACACGGGATAAATTGTTGAAAAGCAGTGCTGCCCTGCCAGAATCGGACTTCTGGTCACCCTACCTGTAGGGTGTTAGCACTTCCCTCCCCAGGGCGGGCAGAGGCCACCCTGGCTCCTCCCCTCAGCTCACTGATGGCAACTCAACCTGCAGTCTGGTTGACATCCTGGAAACCTCATAATATGGCCCAGATGACACCGTCCCGGAGCCAGACCCAGGGCTCGGAAGCAGGGTTTCACCACTCCCTCGTCTTGTGACCTCAGGAAAGTTACTTACCCTCTCAGTGCCTCAGTTTCCTCATTGGTAAAGAAAATCCATCTCAGAGGGATGTCGTGAGGATTAAATGAATTAATAAAGTACTCAGGAAAGTGACTAATGTCGATCAAATGTTGGCTGTTGGTTTATTTATTTAATTTCAGAAAAAAGCTAGAGACAAATAATCTTGGTGAAAATTACTCTTTTCTATAAAATTGACATGAACATATTTTATGAAGAAAATGATTGGCCGGGTGCAGTGTTTCACACGTGTAATCCTAGCAGGGTGGGAGACCAAGGTGAATAGCCTGAGCCAGAGTCAGACCTGGCTCTACTAAAAATAGAAAAACTAGCCTTGGGCCATGGTCAGAGCCTGTAGTTCCAGCTACTGGGGAGGCTGAGGCAAGAGGATTGCTTGAGCTCACAGTTTAAGGTTGCTGTGAGCTATGACACTACAGCACTCCATGAAGAGGGACAGAGTGAGACTTGTCTCAAAAAAAATTATTAACTAAAGAAAGATAATGACACAGGACACTTTCCTAAGGGAAGGCAGCCCGGCTTCCCTCATGTCTGCCTATTGCTATGGAAATAGTGGAAACCACTTGTGCTGTTCCAAATTACATTTTGCAGTGGCAGTTGTCTAGCTGACCTTAAAAGCCGGCTATACAGTTTCAGAAAGGGGAAGATGGGACTGTTGAACTTTCAAACCCTGTCTGCTGTGTGAACTAATGAGCCCATGTGGCATTTTCAGCACCCAGCCCCTGCCTCCCGCCCTCCCCTGATCCCAGGAGTCCGGCAGGAAACGAGTTCTCAGAGACACCACCTGCCACCAAGGAAGAGCACTGCATGAGGCTAGAAGCTGCGACAGGTGAGGGGGCTACTGGTGACCGTACACTTTCTGGCTGTATTTCTAGGAATAAGCAAAACATACAAACAAAATGTCAAGAAGCCAGACATTCAAGGTCCTCAGGCTAGAATTCCAGTGGGAATCTGGGACCCTCATTCCCTCCAGGCCTCTCCAGCCCCCCAGTTCATCTCCACCTAAATGGAGCCACCTGCACTCCCCACCCCCTTGGGCTCATCTCCACCTCTTCATGCCTTTTGTCAGCTCTTTCATTTGCTTATCCACCTATTCTTAGGTCTCTCCATCCCAGGCAGGGCCAATGCAGAGGTCTGGGAACTAGGCCAGCCCTCGTATTCAGGCAAGGGGACATTACCCAGACAATGACACCAAGGTATAAGAAGGGTCGCCCTGGCCCATCCTCAACCTTCATCAGCACAAGGAAGGACACCTGGTCCAAGTGCTGCTGGGCCACAGATCACCAGAGCAGGAGGAGACAGGCTGGAGAGAATGGCAGGGACCAAGAAATAGGGGCAGGGCATGTGTGGCTGGTATAGGAGTGTGAATGTCCTGTGTGTGTACTCACGGGCACGAACACACATGCGTGTACGTGCAGGGTATTACCCTGGGGGTGTTTTCTGTGTGTCAGGTCCTTCCTCTAGGGAGCCATCCTGGATTTCAAATTAGGAAAGAGGATGTCATGTCGAGGGACAAATTCAGGGAAGGACG
The DNA here is from genome assembly GCA_963574575.1 of Galagoides demidoff. NCBI lineage: Eukaryota > Metazoa > Chordata > Mammalia > Primates > Galagidae > Galagoides > Galagoides demidoff. Next base: position 2,040 of record CAUYQV010008235.1, read on the forward strand.
GAGGCACACGCAATGAGCTCTGACCCCAGGTCCTCTGCTCCATTCACCGGTGCTGGTCTCGTCTTGGGAGGCAGCAGTGCCTTTAGGAAAATCCAGAGAGGGAGAGATCAGTCTATGGCCCCCGTCTCCATGTGAGAGTGCAGGGGAGGCTGCAGATCCGAGGGATTCCACCCTCTGCCTGGGCGCAGGCCCCACAGCCACAGACAGAGGGACATGGCCACCCAGGGTTCCTGCCTCCAGTGGCCCTATCTGGCAGAGATGGATCCAGAAGTCTTTGAGGGTCCCAGTTAGAAAAACAAAGGTTCTGGAACAAACAAGGCCTAGGGAACAGCTAGAAAGGCAGAAACAGGTGGGGTTTCTAGGCCAGAATGAAGGTGGGCCTCTGCCCTGTTGGGTGCTGGCAAACCCTTGGAAGGGCCCAGGGCTGCCCGTAGCAGCTCAGCAGGCTCCGTTGCAGACAGCAAGGCAGGGAAGCCCTGAAGCCAGGGACGGGGATGGTCCAGACGCAGCTCTGTGGATGGCAGGCCCTCTTCCTGTGGGTTCCCAGGGTACCAAGCAGGAGCCCTCAGGCACCCATGTGCCATCTTGGGGAGAGGGAATAAATGGTATAGCTCAAAAAATCTGAGCATTTGCAAAACACTACCATAGCTAGAAGCAGTCACTGAAATAGGCAGCAAGCGTTTACTTTGTTAAACCATCATCCTGGGACTAAAGCATAGAGTCCAGTTAGAAGAGGTGAGGGCCTCAGTGTCTGGCAGCACAGTCTTCCTGCTGCCCAGCAGGGTGAGCGCCCACAGGGCAGCTTACAGAAGCTCTAGGAAACCTGAAAGCTGCCTTCCACGTACACGTGGGACTCAGAGTAAAATTGTCAGCCCTGACCCTGAAGCCGTCTTACCCCGCTGAGTTCTGTCTTGGTACCACCGGGAGTGATCCATGATCAGAAGTGCAGGTTAGCAGAACTCCGTGGCTATGATCACATGGTAAAATGTCATTACTGAGATACTGAGAAGGGGCATCACATTGTCAGCTTGTGTCAATATGAGTGAAGCCCAAAGTTCCCTTTAACGTTGTCTCTTTAGGCGACTTTCATGCCTCTTTCCTGCCCCTGCAGGAGCCAGAAGCCAGCACCAGTGGGAGGGGTTTTCAACAGCTGCCAAACATGACATTTCTGGACAGGCTGCCCCGCCCTCAGCAGGGGACATCTGGAGAACAGCCTTTCATCTGTCGGCCGCCACACGTCTGGCTACCTGCAAGGGGCTGGAGCCCAGGGCACTCGTGTGACTGAAGCCTGGTTCTTATACCCAGCTGGGCCCCAGCAACTCTCAGCAGTGTGGGAAGTGTCCTCGCTTCCAGAAGCAACATCTGTTCCAGGAAGCCTTTGTCCATTCCTCTCTGACATGCACTCACGGCTCCAGCCAGCCTGGAGGGATAGTCTAATCAAAGCCAGCGCCTGCAATCTGACAGGTGCGCGTCCCCCTATGCAGCATCTCCCATGGCTTGGGACCAAAGCATTCCAGGAGCAAACGGCTGCCTGTCATGAATTTGCCACCTGCTCTGGGGTGTGCAGCATCAAAAAAGAAACAATGTATTATTCATTAATTCCACAGGAGCTGACACTAGCACAGTGGACATCCTTTGCTCCCAGGAGATATTAGCTCAAGATTACTGAGCTTGTCCTGGGGGCCAAGAATGTCTTCACCCTCACCTACAGCTGTCTGGGCCCAAGCCCTCAGATTAGGATGGGCTCCTGCTCTTCTAAAATGTAGAAATAACTTACTGGCCATGTGGGAAGATTAAGTTGTTAAGAAAAGAAATGGATAGAGGTATCGCCTTCTGTAGCCATTTACAAACCTCCAAGTCTATTGCATTATCGAAGAATACATGGGTGACGTGTGCATGTGTCAGTGTTTTCATGTATGTTTTGCAAATGCATAAAAATGAAGAATGCAGTGCACTGGGGGCAGAGGTCAACCGTGGGAAGAGAAGGGGCAAGAGAGAGCTGGTGAAAGTGACTCCCCACCTTGTTCAGTACACAGGTCTGTGTCACGTGTCTCCAGTATAAGGTGCACATTGAGAAATTATTGAATAGGTGGTGAAATGGATCCTCAGCTCATCGTGAGTGAGATTATGAAACAAAAGGAATGTGGGTCTCTAACTGTGGGTCTCTATCTGTGGGCACTCTGTAGAATTTCTGCCCTTCCCTCTTAATCCAGAGGTGCAGGGAGACAGAGCCTTCTCGGCTGAGAGCCGTGAGCGCTGCCCGACTGTTGGTAAGTAGTTCACAGACTTTGAGCCTCAACTTCCTCCTCTGCAAAATGGAGATAATAAAATGTGCTTCACAGATTTGTTACAATGAGGGAAAGAACATAGCTCTGGCCTCTGCTGCCAAAAAGGGTTTCGACGTCTGGGTCCACAAAGCACCGCCTCTGGGTCACTCCCTCTGTATCCCATGGGTGACAGGCATCCCTCATGTCAGGTCCTCACACAAAGTGCTGGTTCCTGCTCAATTTCTCAGTGGCCACAAAGACAGAGACTCCTTCTCATCTCTGTTTCTGCAGAGACTAATTCACACGTGTGCTGACAAATAACGAATAAAGACTGGGTGACTATGTCAATGGATGATGAAAGGAGTAAACCAAAAAATAAACAAGTGAATCCAGAAAGGTTTTGGGTCTTCATGCTTAAAAGATGATTAGCCTTTAAAAGTCTGTCTTCCCTTCGTGGAAAATGAAGATGATGATGATGATAGCTGCCAACATTTGATCTAGAAAACGTTCTAAGAGTTGTCTGTAGGGTAAGTCATTCCATCCTATCCACTTTCCAAGAGGAAAGTGTTCAAACTGTCTTCATTTTACAGACAAGGAAACAGTACTCCAGTTTTCTCAATTGACAGAGACAGGCTTAGCACCCAAGGCAGACTGGCTTTAATCCTGAAGCCCTTACTACATCTGACTAAATGTCAACTTACATTATCCTTCTCTGCATGGTTCCTATGGGCACGAATATGAGCTGAAATCTGCCCTGAATAGAGGAGTTAATCCCTCTGCCCTAACAAACTGAAGTGGGAATTGACCACAGATCCATTTCAAGGAGGATTGCCTGAGGTGACCCTCAAGAATGGTGGCTCTCAACCCTTCTAATGCTGCGGCCCTTTAATACAGTTCCTGTGGGTCATGACCCACAGGTTGAGAACACTGGTCAAGAATGATTGATTACATTGGTGCATGGAATGTATAGTTCAATTTCAAAAAAGATCTATCAGAGGAATGACGAAACGTGGAGGAAAGAAACTGTGAATGACACAAACAATTGGAGACACCTACCATGTTCATGGATCAATAGAACAGCATTGTCAAAATGTCCATAGTGCAGGGTGGCGCCTGTGGTGCAAAGGAGTGGGGTGCAGGCCCCATATGCTGGAGGTGGCAGGTTCAAACCCAGCCCTGGCCAAAAAAAATGGTCACAGTACCTAAAGTGATTTAGAGATTCAATGGCACATCAAAATTCCAATGATATATTTCACATACCTAGAAAAAATAATTCTAAACTTCATTTGGAATCAGAAAGGAGCCCAAATAGCCAAAGCAATTGTAAGCAAAAAGAACAAATCTGGAGGCATCACATTCTGTCACTTCAAACTATAGTACAAGGCTATAGTAACCAAAACAGCATGGTATTGGCACAAAAATAGAGACACAGACCAATGGGACAGAATAGAAACCATCTATCTACAGCCAACTGATCTTGACAAAGCAGACAATGCACTCTGGGGAAAGAAGCCCTATTCAATAGTACTGGGAAAATTGGACAGCCGCATGCAGAAAAATGAAACATGCCCTCTATGCCTTGCCCCCCACAAAAATTAATTCAAGGTAAATAAAAGATTTACGTGTAAAGCATGAAACCATAAAAGTTCTAAAAGAAAACGTTGAAAAAACTAGACATTGATGTAGGCAAAGAATTTATGAATAAGACCCCAAGGACAATTATAACAGCAAAGAAAATAAATAAATAGGACTTGATTATATTAAAAAGCTTCTACACAGCTAAGGAAGTAATAAACAGAGCAAACAGACAACCTACACAGTGAGAGAAAACGCTCACAGTCCATACATCTGATAAAGGGTCAAAACCCAGAATCTACAAAGAACTCAAATCAGCAAGGAAAAAAAAAAAACAGCAACCTCATTAAAAAGCAGGAAAAAGACATAAATAGAAGCTTTATGGGAGAAGATAGACAAATGGCCAGCAAACATAAGAGAAAATACTCAAGACCATTAGTCACTGGGCAATGCAAATTAAAACCACCATGAGATACCACCGTACCCCTGTCAGAATGGCTTTTATTGAAAAGTTTGTGCACAATAGACGCTGGTGCAGATACAGAGAAAAAGAAACACACACTGTCTGTGGGGCTACAAACTAGTACAGTCCCTATGGAAAACAGTACGGAGATTTCTAAAGGTAGACCTACCATTCTATCCAGTAATCCCAGACTGGGCATTTACCCAAAGGAAAATAAGCCATTTCATTAAAAAGGAAAAAAAAAAAAAGTCCAGTCCACTCGAATGTTTATTGCCGCACAAGTCACAATTGCAAAGATATGGAAACAGCCCAGGTGCTCATCAGTTAGTGAGTAGATTAACTAAATGAGATACACAAGTACTGTGGCGTACTGCTTAGCCACAAAAAGGGTGATTCAATGCATTTGGAGCAATTTGGAGGAAACTGGAGACCATTATCCTAAGCAAAGTATCTCAATAACGGAAGAACAAACCCCACATGTACTCTGATAAACTGGAACTAACCAATGAGCGCCCAAGGGCACAGGAAACAGTAAACAGTCACTGGAGGTCAGCAGGGGAGAGGGGAGGGGAGGAAGGGTACCGGGAACACCACTCAGGTAAAGGGCTCCTTTATTGCCCTGACTCAAGCTGTGTATCAAAACATCTGTATCCCCTCAATAGTTTTACATTTAAAAATTACCATATGTTTATCTAAAAAAAATGTTTAGCAGACCCTGAGTTAATGGGTTTTCTAGGCCCCGTCCCTCTGAGGTGTGGAGCAAACGCCCGTCTTGGGCTACCCGGCACCGAGGACAGAATCTCTCACTCTCTTTGAATGCACGTGATTTCTCTGAGAACAGTGAGAGTTCAGTGAAACAATGCAGTTCTGTCACAAATCTTGCTAATTCAGATTGGGTAGGGCATTAGCCATTAAGTGCTGGTAAGTGACCAATTCTCTCTCACAGCTGGTGCAGCTATATTTGAATGCAGACCAGGGGCTGTCAGGCCCACGTAGCGATGAAATTTGTAGTTTCTGGTGATAATATTCGAGTTGCAACAGACCCCATTAATGACCAATTTGGACAGAGATCTTGGCAACTTCTGGCTCCTCTCTGGGCAACGAAGAAGTAGCAATTGCCATTTAATTTCAGGAACTGACTTTTTCGACTCGTGCAAACTTTCGTTCTTCTCTGTGATGACTTGGAAGCGAGAGCAGGCATTCTCACAAGCTGCCTCTTTCCCCCTGGTGCCAGGTACACGTAGGCAAGGATCGGGAAACATGGAGGCAGCTTGTGAAAAGGAAAAGGCAGAAATCTGGAGCACGGAGATGGGGATGAATAAAATTATCAGACGTGCAGAATGTTAATAAAGAGATTTCTATTTTGACCAGCATGTTACTTGATGGGCGAGAAAAGAGAAGGTGCTTTCTTGGAGGACTGGCGTGGAATTGCTCCCCCAGAAGGGAAACCTTCCCGGCCTGTCGCTGGTGACTGAGGCTGGCAAAGCTGATTTTGTCTGCGGCTGTTCTGCCCTCCAGAGATATAGCCAATTTGAAACCCATGTTGGGAGAAAACTATTTCCTAAAAAACCACATTTAGCAGGTACAATTTGTTTTCCCATGTGATGAAACACTGCATAGTGGCAATGCTGGGAGGATGGTATAAGCAGTGCTTCTCCACCAGGGTGATTTTTTTGCCCCCAGGGGACATTTTTGGTTGTCACAACAGGGGACAGTGCAAGCTGCTGCTGACCTCCAGTGAGTAGAGGCCAAGAACGGGGCTAAACATCCTGCAATGCGTGGGATGACCCCACCCCATGCCTGGGTGAGGGTGCCTGCTCTCACATACCATCCCCCCAAAGCATAATCCAGCCCCAAATGTCTCAAACTGAGAAGCTTGAATGACACAAACCGGGCTCCTACACCAGCTTTCCTGCTTCTGAGCTTGGTCCTTAACACTGCTAAGCCTCAATTTTCATACCCTCGGAACAAGAAGTTTTAGACAACCCCCTCCTAGAATTCTTGTGAAGGACGGAGGAGGTTATGGCAGGAGACCATAGGGCTTATTGCCAGTCCAGGCAACCCCTACAGGCCTTGCAGGCGTGGGTACTTCAGAAATATTTGTTGAGGGCAGCACCTGTGGCTCAAAGGAGTAGGGCGCTGGCCCCATATGCCAGAAGTGGTGGGTTTAAACCCAGCCTCAGCCAGCCAAAAACTGCAAAAAAAAAAAAGGAAATAGTTGGTGAATGAGGAAATCACAATCTTGAAGCATCAATTACATCTCCTTCCCGACGGTGAATGTATCCTGTTCAAATGCTCTGAATTTGGGACAAGAGCTTTTGGCTCCTAATGGTTACCTATTATTCCCCTAGGGGGTTGAAACCACCCGGTACCTACGTGGAATCTGAAACCAGACCTCTTTGCCTACCCTCCACGACCTTCCCCATCTGGTATTCTAACGGGGTCCAGGGGAACTGCTTTCAGGAAGTCGATGGCACCAAGGGCTCACCAAAACCTCCGAAGCCATGGCTGCCAAGTGCTGAATGTTCTGTCTGCAGCCCACTCTGCACCTGGAGCATTCAGCAAGCCCCCCATGGTTTGATTTGGGGTCCACAGACTTCCTGTGAATATAAGAAAGGAACCCTAACCCATAAACAGCCTGAGAAGACACCTGATTCTTTGGGGGCGTGAAACAGGGGATGCGGGAAGGTTGTTAGGGGAAGGTTATCACAGAAGAAAAAAGCAGAAAAACGGAAAAGGACAGCAGTGAGGAATCGATTAAATAAATCACACTGACAGCAATTACAATCGTATTTCTGGGAGTTATTTTTACACATGCCACTATTCATTATAAAGCATATTTACTATGTTCTGAATTTTTGAAGACATGTATTTATACACAGTGGAAATAGGAATAAAAGATGAACGTATAAATAGATGATAGGACTAAGTGGAAAGATGAAGAGGAAGAGAGACGGGAACAACGAGGGAGCACGGAGGTGTGTACTAACCGCTGCTTGGGCTGATGAGATAAGGATTTCCTTCTTTAGACTTTTCACTATTTTCCAAATTTTTCTATAAAATGAGCACACATTACTTTTATAAGAGAAAACAAACTGAGGCATCGCAATTATGTTTTTGGAAAATATCCTCCCGCAAACGGGAAGTTAGAGAATATGCAACTCAGCCCTCTCCTGTCCCTGGGGGGGCCGAGATGAGATAAACATGTCATCTCCACGTCAGGAAGGAAACGAGCAGGGAGGGAAAAGACAGAGCAGGAAAAAGAACGAAGAAATCAACAAGAAAGCAAACCAAGTGCTGAGATGCAGAGGAGCTGAATCCAGCTCTGGCTGTCCCCGTCCCAGACCATGCGGCCCTCTGCAAGCACCTTTCTGCTTGAATTCTTATGTGTAGAAAGGGCAGCTGAGAAGGGCTGCCCAGCACGAAAACACTCAGTTATCAGGGTGGAAATGCCTTCTCTTGGAAACGATCAAAGGAAAAGATCTGAGCTCTGCATTCAGATTCTAAGTCTGCTTGGTCAGTGACAGGGCCTTAACCAAGTCACTTCGTTTCTTTAAGCCTGAGCTTTCTTACTCAAAAAATTTGACCATTATCACTATTTTCACTAAGCATTATAGGTGCAAAGCCTCTTCTCTCTCCACCCCCCCCATACACACACACACACACACACACACGTGTGTATATATATATATGTACGTATGTGTGTGAGTGTGAAAATAACTATATACTTAAAATCAGCACACCTCAAGTGTTTACTTTTAGGCCAAAGATGATTATTTCTGAAATCACGATCGGTGGTGACTATGGTTAAAAAGGATGTTTAGAATCCTTATAATAGAAAAATACAAATCTTACACGTGAATAAATACAATCAAGTATGTTACATAAATATATATACTCTCTTAATCAAATAATGCATCTAAATATACTTTAGCACAAAGTTTTCGGGAGGTACAGTTAGTGTTTATACGTTGTATATAGTAACATGCAGCATATTAGGTTTTTAATTCAAATCAGAGCTGTTCACGGATCATCATTTGAACGATATATGATCTACACACATTCTGAAGGGTCTCTGAGAGCCCGGGACATCAAGAAGTACAGTGCAGATTATTAAAGACATATATTTATACACAGTGGAAACATGAGTAAAAGATGGACGTATAACTAGATGACAGGACTAAGCAGAAAGATGGAATGAGAGACATGAACACTAAGTGACTAGTTTTGGAGCATCTGAAATGAAATGTGAATTTCCGATAATCACGTAAGATCTAGAACACAGAGAGGGGAAAACAATCATGGCTTTCTCCCTGTTTTCTCATCTCCCAGACAGAGTGGGCCGTAGGCTGTGCCCAAGGAGACTTCAGAAGAGCCTTGGGTTCTAAGTATAAACACTGCATCCTTCTGGCTCCAAACCAGCCCGTAAATAAGCCACAGCTATTCTGAGCATCCTTGTTAAATGCTGCGAACTCCAGGTCACGAAGTGCTCCTCCCATGGGGCCGCCTTTCCTAGGAACATCTCCAGCATCTCCAGCATGTGTTCAGTGTTCAGCGATTACCCTGGAGGCTTCCAGCTTACTGTTGGAGCTGGAGGTCAGGAACTCCCCAGGGGCTTGGAGGAATCTACTCCACCTCAAAAACTGGTTGCCTGCAAACATCCCAGGGGAAACACAGGACCCAACCCTTGAGCCCTAAGCCTCACTGAGCCAGGCTTTGTGGGGAAGTGGGAAATCTTGCCCACAGAGGCTGCCTTCACAGGACGCTGTGCTGACGTCAGCCTGGTTTTCCAGCAGGGCTGCATCTGAGTAGTTCAGGGACTCACCCGGTCCTGGAGGAGAATCCATGTTCTCTTTCAGGGGCAAACTCTCCATGGGACTGGCCCCTGGCTGTCCCTCTTTATATCCCGTGGTGCTTTCATGTCAGGAGGCTGGCCAAGCTTCCTCAGGGATGTTTGTCACAGCCTCCCTGGGCTGACTCACCTTGTACCAAGCACACTGCTAAGACAACCTGCGAGTTTTACTGAACTGTAGGATAAAGGATTGAGCTTCTGGCTTCTGCTCCTCAAAAGGATCCTTAACTTCTGTCGTGTCAATTTTCTCACCCCCTTGCTCCCCCTCCCCACATCCATGTCCTGGTTCTACACAGATATTTACTCTCCCAGGGGCAAGCACCTGCCTCCCGTGAGCTTCTCTCCAGGTAAATTCCCAGGAGCTGTGTGTCCAATCTTGTGACGTAGCAGGAATCCCCAAGAAGGAGAGCCGGGCATGCTGCCATAACAAGGATGCACCGCTCAGCAGCAGTGGGTAGAGCAGGGTGTCACATACCACAGGGCAGCAGAGCCCATGCCCCCAGCACACAGCCTAGACTGGGCATCAGGAGAATTCACTGAGCTGGGCAGCTTGGGATGAGGCTAGAAATGCAACCATTTCCAGCCAGGTCCCAATGTAACAGCCACCCTGCAATAATCACAGGTCACTCCGAATTTTAAAGAAACCTACCTTTCATCTCCATCCTGTGGAGCTACGTTCCTGATATCCCTTACACCCCAGCTGCTGGTAAGAAGGAATCCCTTGGTCTCACTGTGAAGGACTGGGGAGAGTGGCCAGAGCCAGGACCCAAGGACATACTGAGAAGTTACCTTTCAGCAGCCTGTCGGGCCCAGGGGAGCAGAAGGAGAGGGGACAGGATGCAGAAGGAGGCAAGGGGACAGAAATTAAACAGATCAGATGCTGGTGGGAACAATTCAAAGCAAGGAAAGACATGAGACACACAAAGGCAGAACTCAGATGCAAGTGAATCCGCTAAGGTCCATTACCAGAGCCAGCTGCCCTGGGTGAGGGACAGGTGCGATGCCGGGCTGAGAAGATTTTGAGGGAATATCCTTGCAGATGACCCTTTGCCTGTCCCTTCACTGATGCTGCCATAGCAGAGTGAAGAAACAGTGACAGAGGGACACCAGAGGGACATCTACTCTGCTACGTATTTCTTCTAGACCCCTCCCAAGGGCATCTACTAGAGGCTCAGGTTGGGAACTGACAGCAGAAAGCAATTTGGACCAACCCTCTGTCTTCCCCCAGCCGGCCGGCACCATGCAGATGGATCACTCCCATCTACCCTCAACCAGCCGGCACCACCCAGGTAGATCACCCCCATCTTTCCCCAGCCGGCCGGCACCACCCAGGTAGATCATTCCTGTCTTCCCCCAGCCGGCCGGCACAAGACAGGTGGATCATTCCTGTCTTCCCCCAGCCAGCCGGCACCACACAGGTGGATCACCCCCATCTTCCCCCAGCCGGCCGGCACAAGACAGGTGGATCATTCCTGTCTTCCCCCAGCCGGCCGGCACCACACAGGTGGATCACCCCCATCTTCCCCCAGCCAGCCGGCACCACACAGGTGGATCACCCCCACAGAGGCTGCAGGGTTCGTCTGAGAAATCTGATGCCCCAGGCCTGCTCCAGTGATTTCTTTGCATGACACCAGATGCAAACTTTTCTTTCTTCCTCTGCAGGAAATGCATCTGAACAACAGCCAGGCCTTGTAAAGATCTACCTGAGACCCAGCCCTGACCTTGTAAAGAGCTACCTGAGACCCCAGCCCTCCTCTCCGGCTGTCAATGTATCCAGTCAGAGGTACAGTCTGAGAAATTAAAATATTTCTCCCAGCATTAAGAGAAAGAGGAGGCAGTTGTTGATCTCAAAAGACTCAAGTAGTTCCGAAGGGGCCCTGGGTCCTACAAAAGGAAGTTTCTACCACTAGCTTCCTACCCCTCTTCTTTTCTCAGAAGAAGAAAGGAGCCAGAAACTCACACTCACGGCGAACACTTGTTCATCTCCAGCAATTTGGAACAAATCTGACTGGCACAGCTAGTTCAGGAAGCATTTTGATTTCCCTTCCTTGGGTTGGGGCTGAGCTATGGGTGGAGAAAGGGAACCAGTTAGGCTCATGTTCTATGAACTCCTATAATTTGGAGATAAACTTGATGCTCATTCCTTCAAATTTTGGCTCCTAATAGTCAAAGCTCTATTTTGAAACATAAAACTGAGCTACCACTGATGTCTTTCTAACTTTCTCCGATAAGAGAAGGGAGGGAGGAAATGTTAAATGTTTTAACTAGAAGGGCTGGGGGTGGGGAGGGAATGCCAAAAGGGAGATTTTAAAATCACATAGCTTAATTTCAAATACTACCCTCAGTGCTCTTGCACAGATCGTACTGTCATGAATTTTATATTTCTCTTCGTGTGTTTTAACGGTCTCCACAAGCACAAGTTGGGGGACTTCTAATCTGCTCAAAATAAGGCGCCCTGGTGGGAAGACCCAAGCCTCGGTTTTAACATTTGTGAGTTCTGTGGCCTTGGGCTTGTTTACTGTAAACTTCAATTTCCACACCCATAGAAAGAGTCATCATTGATTTTGTACTTTTCTTGACGATTATTCAGATGCTCTGATTTGCAGATAGGCTGATAAATATTAGTCTCCTTCTTCCTATTTTCTGAATGCCCCAAAGACCCAGACCTGGGGCATCACTCACATAAGGAGACCCTAAAGGAACATTAATTACTGGATGTTGACGTAGCTGCTATTCTTAGATTTTATGGGGGCTGAACAATTCCAAACCTAACAAATTCGCCTAAACCCAGGCTGAGTATATGTTTTACCTAAAGCCCTTTGGGGGACAGTGTTGGTCTCAGAGGGAGAAGGTAGCCCTTTGGAGGTGGAGAATTTTCCAAGGCCTTCTCCCGGAAGTGGCTTTGCGTGAGCTGACGTGATCCACAGCAGAGACAAGGTGTGGTCCTCACAGGGCACCTCCACGTCTGTGGACAGTGTCCCCTCCTACGCTGTCCAGGCAAAGAGCTATTGGAACAGATTTCTGTGAAGGCCATCCTCCTTAGGTAGTTCACCTGGTCCCTGGTCTCCAGCACTGAAAGCCAACAGCTCCTGTTCCCAGCGCACCCCAGCTGAAATGCCTACCATCGCCCCCTCTGGGAACTCACGCTTCTGCTCCAACCCTTTGTTCCTACTAAAAATTTCCTTTCTTTCAATTCAAGATTCAAATCCTAATAAAATATAAAGGTCCTAAAATAAAATATAAATATAAATGCCTCCTCGTCCTTAGGGCTCACTTTACCTCCAGAGTTATAAATGGACTAGTTTACTCCCACAGAAACGAACTCAGCACGAGGGCACTCACACTCCACCCTCTCAACCCTGCTGGGCTGTACGCAGTTGAAGGTGAATTTCAGGCATGAATCATCTCTGTGGCCTTGCTAGGATCCTGTGGCATTTTGAAAGACTGTAGGACATTAACTCTGCAGGCACTGGGGCAGCAGTGTCTATTTTAAACCTAAAACAAAACCATTCAGATTTTGAAAAAATGAATTTTCCAGTACTGTTTACCGTGAGCATAGTAACGGATGTTCCATGGACGTTATAAAATGTATACTCATTAACTGTATGGAAATTCAATTATTTTTGAAGTGTACGCTCCCCAATCCCTCGTTATCATGTCATTCTTGGCCATTCCTAAAGGCCAACCCTCACCCAGCTATCAGCCGGGGCTGAAGGTCACAGATGAAGCCAGGACTTCTGCAGCGGGCATTACTTCATCACTTCTTTTGGTTGGTAATAATTGAAAGTCATTTTTTTGTAAGTAATAAAACGGAGGTGAATGTGGAAATGCCCACAGGGTCAGGGTAGTCTTGTCTTCACAAACACATTCACCATGAACCCTTTAATTCAGTACTGATCTGACACAGTAAGTGATTGAATGGTAACAACCATATTTCTTACTCTTCATCTGAACTGTTTTCACTGAGGTTTAATTTGACGGCACCTTATGGAGCCTCACTGGTATCTTACACTATTTCTCCAGCTACAATAGAATGAGCTTTCATCGTGGATTTAAAACTTGTGGTAAACTTTATAATTAATTAGTGGTGCTTTTTTTTTCCCTAGGAATTGAGCTAATCCTGGGTATTTAATCAATGATAATAACTACTAGCTAGAGAGAATGAGCAAGCTGGACTGAACTCCAACCACAGCCTTGACAGATGGGTCTGACTGTTCCCACCACGCAGAGGAAGAATCAGAAACAAACTCAGGTTGAGGTTCTCACCCCCAAACCCAAAAGTTATTAAGTCATAGAAATGAGGATGGAACCCGGTTCTGTCTGCTTTCTCCATGGCACTGTTGGCCTTCCTAATTAAATTCATAAATCTGGCTTGGACAGGGAAGTTGTTTCTCTTTTTCTTTTATTTTATTAAATCATAGCTGTGTACATTAATGCAATCATGGGGTACAATGTGCTGGTTTTATATACAATTTGCAATATTTTCATCAAACTGGTTAACATAGCCTTCACTGCTTTTTCTTAGTGATTGTGTTAAGACATTTGTTGTTAAACCTAATCTGTTTCTTACACTATTCCCGAGTTCTGCCCTCCCCCTGTTAAGGGGAACACACAGGCTTCTGCCCACTGCAGCATATCTCCCGTGTAAAGTGAGAAATTTGCTGCCACCCTCTCTAAATGAAAACAGTTTCACGCGGTCACGCTGAGGAAGCTGTGGTCTCAGCTTCCTAAGGGTGTGACAGTGATTTCTCGTGGCCCATTTCAGAGCTCCCGCTCCCTGTGTGAGCCAGATGCAGGGTGACCATCACCCGCCATTCCCATGTGGCCATAGTCACTACCCACAAAACAGATATGATACATTCCGAGCCCCGGGAGGAGGTCAGCTTTCCCTGGAAGCCCGGTTTGTGAACCCTGCTCACGTTTTTCCACACAGCGAGTTTTCCACACCTGCTATTTAAATAGCACAGCAGGTGTTGCAGAAGCATTTTGCAAAGCACCTTAAACACGACGAAGAAGCCATGGCTGTCCCAGGCTCTAAGCACCGGCCCCGCCACCAGGCTGGGCATCCGGAGATCCTGCGGGACGGCCCCACTGTCCTCCCGAACACACGTCTTCTTCCCTCCGCCATCCCACCCCATTCCCGGGGATTAGTGGGGCTGGAGTGGCCTGTTTCTGAAGCGCTGCTAGAGAAAGTATTTTATGATAGATGAATGTTTGCATTTGCTTTGCATGGGTCTGTTTCAGATATGAAAAAGCTATTTGGGCTTCATTTGGTGACAGAAGCTGGAGCAATCAAGCCTCTCTCAGGCCACTGCATTCACCCCCCTGCCAGCACCTCCTGGATATCAGCTTTTTCAATGAAACTGGTGGCTGCTGTCACCCAGGGAAATCATTCCAAGGTCTAATAAAATGCCAGCAATAAAAATGTTCCCGAGTTTCCAACTGAAGTATTCCTCTCCTAACCTGATTTGGTTAGCACTCAGCCAAAGGGGCTTTCTCTGTAAAATGCTTTTTCCTTACACATACCGTGGACTTGTGCGACGCTTCCCCAGTTGCAGGACAAAGCTTAGGTGAAAACTCGTGGGCCAGGCAGAAGGTGCTGCCCAAACTGTCACCCACTTGGCAGAGTGGCTCTGATACTGGGGACATGGCCTGGCAAGGCAGTGTCACCTGAGGACTGAACCATGCCTGGCAAAGGAAATCAGGTATATTTTCCCAAAAGTTAACTCTGGAACAAAAGGGCCTTAAGGGCCTTGTACATGTCAGGGGGGTCTCACTACCCAACCTGTGGCCTGGGGGCCAGATGCATCTCATCCCCTGGGGCTCGTTAGAAAGCTGGACTCCTGGGCCCCAGCTCAGGATGACTGAATGTGAATCTGTACTTTAACCCGTCCATGGTGGAATCATTCGGGGAGCTTTATCAATTTCAGAGACTTGGATCCCACCTCCTGAAATTCTCATTTAACTGGTCTAGGACATGTCTGTGCATGGGGATTTTTAGAAACTCTAATATTCAGCAAAGTGTCAGCACCCCTGCTCTAAGACACACCTCCACCCTTCAGTGTTCTCCTGGAACCCACCAGCCTCACAGACTACTTGTAGCTCACACTCACGTGTACCCTGGGCTACAACCGGCCAATGGCCTGGCTCCCTCTGCCCTGGCCTGCTCTGTACACTAAGGGTCCAAGCTGGCTCTGCCTGTGATGGCCGTGTGCCTGGGCTAGCTTCCTTGCTCCCAGGGGCGCTCTTGTCCTTCAAACAAGGTTGATAATAGCACCTGCCTCTCAAGGTCAGCACGATGGCGAAATGAGACATGCAAAAGGTGACCCTCTTGCCTCTCCTCCCTCTAAAGAACCATTGAAATCGTACTCAAGAAATATCCATAAAACCAGAATTGTCCCCAAAGGGGCAGAAGGGTTGGCTGTCAGCCAATACTGAAATTCAAGCAACTTCTGAAAGACGTAAACGGCTGGAAGCTTGCTGGTGATTGAACCAGCAGGAGAAACTACAGGGTGAAGAATGCCCGCGAAAGCAAGGTGGGAAGGGGTCCTGGAGGTGCTGGGCTGAGGGTCTATGGGACCAGGAGGGATGTGAGAAGTGGAATTAACTTCTCGCATTAACTACAACACCCACCGTCAGACAGAACCTGCCACAGAGAGACCGTCCTTCAGGGAGAATGTTCTGAGAGAGTCCGTCTGGGTCCCCCGGCCTCCCACCTCCTCCTCCAGTTGGATGCTGTCTCATGTGTGCACCTGCCCTGGGATTTGGTGTGCAATTCTGGAACAACTGATCTGCCTCCTACTGGACCACGACCTCTTAGAGAACAGGGCCAGACCTTTGTCATCTTGATAAACCTAAGGTCTCCACAGTCTGCTCAGTAGTTTTTGTTGAAGGGAAATGATTTCTCTAATCCGTCTTTCTTCTCCATCCATGGCCTGGAAGCTTCTCTCCTGCCCAGCGTGTGAAGCGCACAGACTAGAGGCTGCATTCCCCAAATGTCCAGGCTCCACGTTCTTCTTCTGGCCCTGCTATTCACACTTGTCAACGCCTTCCAGAAATCCTACTTTTAGCCATGCCAAATGGAAGAGCTCAAAATAAAGGCATATTTTGCAAATGACCAAACAATGCCTGATGGAACAGCTAGCTGGCCCACAAGCTAGCATTCCCCTGGGGAACTACCTCTATCCTCAGTTTGTTCCTGAGGCTCACCTGTTTGGAAACCTTAATTTACCATCATCAAAATAGAGGTTTTATTGTTTATGATAATCTCACATTAACCAAGCTCTTCCATGACTGATTTATAAACCAATGCCAATGTATGGCCAATCTGCCCGAGATTCCAGTTACATCTGCCAATTCTGCCTTTAGATATGTTAATGAGTCAATTAATGGATTCAAGTGAAGCTAAGATTTGCAAGGTAGGAGCTGGGCTGGCTTGTGAAGGGGCCTTGACTCTGATGCTTCCAACCTGCTGTGACTCACAAGAGATCACCACACAGCTGTGCACCACTTACACAGTGTTTGTGTCGCACAGGGACAGAATGCATATGACCACAGGATGGTCGTCTATAATGCTGGGTTTTTACTGTGCCTTTTCAATGGATGCATAGGTACTGGCCACTGTGTTAAACTGTCTCCAGTGGTCAGTATAGGAACTGGCTGTTCGGGTCTGCAGCCCAGGTGTGCAGCAGGCTGTACCATCTCAGCCTGGGCAAGTGCTCTCAGATGTTCCCACAGTGCATTTCTCAGAATGTACCCCTGTCACTAAGCAACCCAGGACAATAATTCTAAGGCTGGATTTGGAGGGAAAGAAACACATGGCTGTAGCCTTCAAACACCAAATTGCTGTCCCCTGAATGTCCTATTCTGGGTTTTTACACTTGTGATTTCTACTGGCGTGCACTTTCTGTACTTACCTATTTGACACATTTTACTGGTATTTTGGGATCCAACCCCAATGTTACTCTTCTCCTAAGGTTTTCTAGAATTGCACAGGCAGGCCCTGAGCACATCTGCCACACTTCACTATTATTCCTCAGACACAACTTGTTTTGTGCAAGCTGACAGAGAACAGTAGGTGTTAAGGCCGTAGAGGTAAATAAGACCCCCTCCTTGCTTTCGAAGAACCAACAAATTAGGGGAGAAGAATTCAAATTAATGGTTTCATCTGGCTTTGGTCTCTGGAAGCAGTTGTTATGAGAACACCCAATGTTTTTATCCAACTATAACAATAATATTCATAGCACTTAGTTAAAAGCCAAAGAAATGGAGTCTGGCTGAGATGGGCACAAAGAGATTATATTAAAGTATTATAGATCAACTTACAAATGCATGGGAGAATTGTACAGCAGCTTTCGAGGTAGTTCACCAGGGACAACCCGCCCAAATCAGGACTTGTCTGCTGAAGACAGTGCTGCAGTCCTGGCCGTGGGCTGCCTCTCATACCCCAACAGCACCTCACTGGCATCACTTCCCCAGTTAGCAAAGGGGCTGCACCCACCAGGGCCACACGTGGAGTCTCTGTAATCTCTGCACCATTGAATATTTACAGCCCATAATATGTTTGGAGCAAACACCAAATTTGCAGCCACACTGCCAGGAAGCTATCAAAGGAAGTACCTGGCATTAGAAGCTTCTGTGACCCATCAGGGCTCACAGACCCCTATAAAAGTAGCAAAGGTCTTGAAACAGATGCTGCCAGCCAATAGTATGACGATTGTAATAAACACCTTGTTAAGGAAAAGCAGTAAGTTTGGGGGAAGCTCTTTACAACGGCCAAGGCCAATGTCTGCTTGAAGTCAAGACCCCAACATGCCCTTAGATTGAGGAGAAAGAGGTGAGCAGGGAGAATGTGGAAGCCCTGTGTTTCTCCTTTTCTTTCATAGAAATTTAAATAGAAATGCCATAGAATTAAGTGTGGTTTGTAGAGGAATCCCAGAAAGTGTTTCATCCAACTACCTTGCCTTATAGGTTAGACTGGGGCCCTAAGCCTTAGGGCCCTGCCCAGGGACGCCCAGCTGGTGAGGAGTCAAGCCCAAACCTGAGCCTGCATATCCCGCTTTCTGTCTGGCTCTCTTCCTACTAGTTAGTTTTTTGAAAATACTTAGTCTCTAAATGACTTCTGGAAGACTCTTGACAAAATACAGAATCCTGGGCAGGTTGGTTTCTGGCTGATCAAAATGGTATTAAATCTGGGCCACACTAACTACATTTAACTACCAGATTCTAAAACAGCAGCTCCCAACCCGTGGGTCGTGACCCACAGGAACTATATTAAAGGGTCGTGGCATTAGGAAGGTTGAAAACCACTGCTCTAAAACATATTATTAAATATTAAATATTTCCCAGGAAATTTCCCAAGATCCTTCAGGCCATGGTTTTTGTAAGATCAGACACAAGAGTTTAGGTTAATCTCGCCCCATACACGCAGGTTTAGAACTTAAAAAGTTTTGATTTGCTTTGGCCCGAGAGTGTAACTCTGCACCCTTCAGTTGCCGGTTGGCTGGTGAGCGCATCTGATGGGCTCGTTCTGGGGAGGCTGAGATATGAAAAGCTTGCGTGGGACAGTTTTCTAGCAGCTAATGCTCCGCGCAGTCTGTCTGGGTGAGAGATGCCGCATCTGAAGGCAGCATTAGACATTCGGCTCTCGATCTCTCCTTATGGGCTCTTTAAAATCCAAGCTGTGAAACAGCAGCTGAAGCTTTATGCTCGGCCACTACAGCCAAGACCACACAGACTGGGATGACGGGCATGTGTGCAAATGGAGGGGAGGCCTGTGGGCGGGGCCGGGCTCCGGCGTGCGGGTCACACTGCGAGTCTCTAACTCCTGCTTGTGTTACAGGCCCCTCAGCCCGGAAAAGAGCTGCCCCTTAACAATCAGAGTGGCAGAGCTGCATGGGGAGAAGGCAAACAATGGTTTCTACTGATGAGAAGCCAGTATCAGGGAAAGGCTCCCCTGTCTCTGCAGAAGGGCAGAAAATTTCAGCAAGGAAGCAAACTCCTCCAGGTCTGCGAAGCCACCGTGCGGTACTGTGGCTGTCCCAAGGGAACTCTCCTTGGAACAGTTTCAAAGTCCAATTTCCCACTTCCCCTCCAAGCCTGGTCCAACTCCGGGATTCTTCCTCAGTGTATGGTATCACCTCCCATCCCATCCCATCCCATCCTTCACTGGTATAGGGTAAACATTCAAAGTGCCACATAGAATGACAGAAACGCTGCTCGTGGCCATTTCTGATTCCCAGAGACTTGCGTCAGTTTATTGCTTGGAGTCCATAATTCTTTTACTCAGCAAAATACCTTAACTGGCCTATTTTGGAAGTTGAAGACCCCAAGACATGGTCTGGAAAGGAAGACATGACTTACCCAATCACACACAATGAAAAGATTTGGCGCCGTCTCAGACACCCTAAGAAAAACTGGAAAAGAAGGGGACGATGTGTCAGGGAGCACATCTTTGTAGACAGTGGTGAAGCCAGGGCTACAAATTATCGTGACTCATCAGTAGAAAAAGTTGTGTCGATCACCCTGAGCCATTCTGAGACCACACGTGGTCCTCCTGGGGACAGACAGGAGACAAGCCCCAACAGTACCTGGAACCGTCTAAGGGGAAAGACACGGAGGTAAAAAAAATCTGTGTGAAGCGAGTGGGGCCAACACAAGTCATTCCCGGCAGGTGGATCTGATTGGAGGTACTGAGAGGAGCGTGGGGTGGGGTGACAAAACTTGTGAGTGGCAGCTGTTGTCATGGTCGTGAGCAGCATCTGATCCTGATCGGGGCTTCCATATCCTGCTGTCAGTTTCTAAACTAGGGAATATCCACCAAACTTCCTTTGCCTCATCCTGTTTTCTTTGGAGTCTGAGCTCCATCCAGATGGCCCTGGCATGTGCAGATATAGTTGTACATTTTTATTGGGAAGAGTGGAAGTTATTGAATCTTTCTCAGAAAAGCTCTGTGGATTGAGACTAGGTATAGAAACCGAATGTGCTTCAGAGAATTGTGCTAAAGGACATTTCCCTTGACCCTGAGGGTTCCCAGGGCTGTTGTCTAATTTTCAAAATATTAAAAAACACAACTCTCATACAAACATAAACACACAACAAAGGGTTGTGCAGCTCATTAATTAGTGAGGAAGCCACTAAGATGTTCATACTGGCTCAAATGAGAATTTCGGCAACTGGATATTGATGGATAATTTCATACAAGAATGCCAGGAAAAGGTTGCTTAAGTGAGACACCTAACTCATTAATGTGTGGTGTTTTATAGGGCCATAAACCATAATCTTTGGGTCTTCCCCTGCCCCACTGGATGAAAATTATTTGCATCTCTACCAGATAACAATATACAAGTTAACTGCTGCCCTTAACAAAGCTGTAAAATAACCCAGTCAATGGAAACGCCAACCCAGGTCTGCTCTAACAAAATACTTCTCAGTAGCACATGTCAGGTAATTTTCTCCTACTAGAAAGCTCTCTCTCAGGTGTCTTCTCTTCAGATTCTCTGATGGATCTGTATTAGCATGAGCTACAAAAGGCAGTTCACAGATCCTATTAATTTCACAAAATATCTTAAGGGCAAGATATGGAAATAAACATCCCAGCAAATGAGGCTCCAAGAGCCACCCAGACAACATTTGGCCAAATTAAGAGAACAGACTGCTCGGTGGCACGTGTGTGAAAGGATATTTCTTCCCTTCTGTCACAGATGGAAAGACGTCTTCAAGTACAAACTCTCATGGAGATGTTTCCTTTTGCTAGTTTTCTAGTGGATGAAGGGTTCAGTTGGTCTTTTTTCCATGTAGGATGAATACACTAAGCTATACTCCTAAGGGAAATTGCCCTCACACACACACACACACACATTTTTTTTTTCCTTTCTCTGAGCTCGCCCGAAGAAATTGGATTATCTATCATTGAGAAGAAGGAAATCATTGGTTTGTAAAATGCTAGCTTCTGGAGTTTTATTGTTCCTTTAATACCCTTCGGAAAGGAAATACTTTCTCAAATAAGTATCAGCATAATCTTGTCTTTCCGAACAAGACTTTCATAGCTATATTTCGGCTAGTCCTTATGTACTGAAACCTTGAGGCTTGAGGTTTGCATGCAAAGGTCATGAGGGAAGAACTCTCCCATGTGACATACAGTGGCCCAGCCGCCAGACCTACAGGGAAATTGGTCCGTCCACAGCTCCAGCAACCTGAGACCACCAGACCTGAGTCCCACCACTGTGGGAGACAAAGCCAGCCTTGAGGGCCAAATGCACCCAGAGGATGCTGAGACTCCAGGCACCTTGCTGGTTCACATTGAGAGCAAGAAGCAGAAGTGGAGCTGCCTTTGCTGAGTGGTCCACTCGGTCACCCGGCCATGCTCACCAAATAATCAGCAACTTTTATACTCTAATTTTTTTTTGCTCTGAGAGTAGGAATAACTGACTATATCAGCCAACTATCTTCCTCGCCAGACTTTTCAGTGTGACGAGATTTCCAAGTCCCAGTCACATTTAGATCAAGGCGCAGGAACATAACAGATTTCTAGGTCTATCTCAGGGATTTTGACGATCTATTATAGCTTGTCTAATGTGACTTAGCCTTTACTATAATTAAGGGCAAGCCGTGCTGAACGGCAGCCGTCAGTTCACGACTGGGGGGTAGAGGAAGTGCTCTTCAGGCGTCGTGGGGAACGCACCGGTTGCTGGAAATACCATCTTACTCATTCCCTGTGTTCCTCGATTTCAGCTTTCTAAGTGCCATAAGCCTACCTAATTTTACCATGGGGCATCTGCACATATATTTCTAACATGGAACAAAAACTTCAGCAAATCTCTCTTGTCAGCTGGAGATGCCATTATAACTTTGGGTTTGGGTTGGATTTTTCTTTTTCCTTTTCCTCAGCAAGTTAATAATATGTAAACTGTTTAAATGACCCTTTTCCTGTTTCCAAGCAGAAATTCAGAACTTATTTGTGTGTAATGCTAAAAGGCTGGCGAACAATGCCCTGGTCTGGCATCTCTAAATCCTCCACTTAGATGAAAACTGATACCTTCCAGGTCATAAAACTGCCCGCGGAGAACAACCCCAGCAAACCAGGAAGCCCTAACGGCGCCCTGTTCCAGGGCAGGACCTGGGTCTGGGCACGGAGACTGCAGAGAGCAAACCTGTGCCGTCTCCAGAGCAGGACCAGAGGCACCCAGAGAGAGACGCCGGCCTGGGGACTTGTCGGGGTAGCAGTTTGCCGCCATTGGAAATGTTTCTCGTGCACTCTTGCCTTTGTGGAAACACGCTTCTTCTCTTTATGTTCACATCTGTTTCCCATGTTCAAATACAGACTCAAGGAGTCCACAGGAATCCTTGTCTACACGTACACATATGTAAGACATGAATGCGTTCAGTTGCATAAAACAACTTTAGAAAGGCACTTTGACTCTTTTTTTGTTGAAAAGTATCCACATTAGTACTTCCTAAAAAGAACATGCAAGGTGGAATGTATAACACGAGCCTTCCTCCTGCCAGAGGGGAGACATATTAGATAGGTGGTCACCTTTCACCCAGACACATGAGGGGTGGTGCTTGAAGGATGACTTCAGAATGTTTTCTTTACCTGAGGTTTGTATTCTTTCCTCACCCCTACACACACACACACACATTCACACATAGACACACACATGCACAAACACACACACACAGGAGCTACATGTGCAAAGCCTCAAAGAAGCGGCTGCAGGTCTTGGTGGAAATATTAGAATTGGGAGTCTCGGGAAGGCAGGGAATGTGGCCAGGGTGATTCTGGAGGTCTGTGGGATCCAGTGGGGGCCTCCCCAGGAGTGGGTGAGAAACGGGATCTTGCTTGATGGAGTCAGGGGTGGGAACCTCCACTGGGATACTGACTTCAGCTGCAGACTGTGCAAAAGTGATCCTGAAAGAAAGGTGTCTCGAGGACAGGGTCCTCAAACTACGGCCCGTGGCCACATGCAGCCCACCTAGGATGTTCATCCGGCCCGCTGGGTGTTTTTGCCACCACTGCCTGTCCTGCTCAGCAGCTGACTCATCCCGGGGCCCACAGTCCAGCCCTCCAATGGTCTGAGGGACAGTGAACTAGCCCCCTGTTTAAGAAGTTTGAGGACCCCTGCAGGAGGTACTTAGACTAGCTGGCCTCGGGGTGATCTGAGTATGAATCAGAAAGAGACCATGACACAGAGAGAGAGTGGGTTTCAGTGCGTTATGCGCTGAGCTGAAACTGACTGGAGGTGGACACGGGAGTGCAGAGCGACTGCCCAGATACTGAAAGGGGGGGTGATGTTGGCACTGGGGCTGTGGGGGGATTAGATGGGGAGCTCTGGGAGACCGTGGAAACCCCAGGTCCTGTCAAGGGACACATTACCAAGCTGTCCTGACCACTGTGGAACACATCCTGTCCTTCCACAATTGCAGAAGCAGCTTTGAGGAGAAGGTGCCCTGAGACCCCCTCTCACGATCTCCTCTCCCTTCCTTCCCGATTCCCCAACTGAGCCTGCTCAGCCATTCATGTCTGGGTTGATAACACAAATATGCAATTTGATGTCCAAACCAGGGTTAAGAGCTTCTGAGTAGAGATTTTCCCAGGTTCTTGTGATTGTCAGAAGAAAAGAACTTCAGGGCACACCAGGTAAGCCAGGCAAGGAGCAGCTTTTTTAATTGAAAGTGAAAATACACTGTAGGGAAAGAGAGAGAGAGGCTTGAGAAGGGCAGCTGCATCTGCAGGAGGAGGCTTCTGGTCTCCTCAAGTCTTACTAATTGAGAGAAGCAATATCCCAGCCTAAGGGGTTGGCTTCCACTAGGAATTTGGGTAGCAGTTCCTAGAATTGGATTCCCTCCCATTGTCATACTTTATATGGTTGTCTCGTAACTGTCATGGCTATTTCAAGGGCAGAGGAATTTTAAAACCACCATGTAAATCATATCATAATGAGCCAAGTTCATATAAGGTGGCAGAGATAGCAGACAAGCCAGTGAAGCCAGTTCTCGCCTGCAGTTCTCAGCCCTTCTCCTGAGCTTCTGTCTGAGAGCTGTTTACTTTAACCCTTGCACCTGATCTTCAAGCCCCTGCATCTGTCCCAGCTCGGTCCCCTACCCCCCATTCTAACACTGGGGCATTCCAGGGAGTGTAAGGGAGAAACTAGTAATGGTGATCCGGGGTCACAAATACGAGCCAGGACCCTCCCAGGCAAACACGATCACCACATTTTTACTCCAATGTGAGTTTAGATCAGAGTTTTAATATTTCATTGGGACATTCCTTTGGGATGATTAGAGATTCTGGAGATTGGGAGATGCTGTCTTTCATGTGTATCACTACAATTTTAGCCATTAGAAAAAAGGTGATGGCCGAGAAATATCTGTGCACTCATCAAAAGCCAGCAAGCCTCCTTCCCTGGCTCAACCACGCATTTTTGTTATGATCTGTGGAAAGCTACAGACTATCTGTACTTGGAGTTCTTCATCTGTGTACAAAGTAGGATGATTACGTCTGTGAATTCAATCTAGAAAAAGTGCTACACACCTCACTGCTGAAGGTCACCACAGGGACCAGATGGCCAAGGGGGATATGTTGAAGGTGACCTCTAAATCAGGGGGTTCCGACCTGTGGCCCACAGGCTGTATGCTGAGCTATCAGATAGCTCTAAAATTATGCAAGAAACTTTTGCTTTGCTCATCAGATTTTTCTAGAGTTGGTGTATTTAATACTCTTATTCTTCCAATGTGTAGCAGAGGAAAAAACAGGTTGGACATCACAGCAAGTGATACTAACAAGAAGAGCAAAGTTTTCATGCGAAAAGTCAGTACGAAGGGGCTTTGCCAAGGGTGAAATGGATCCAGAACAGCCTTCATGTGGGTCATCATAACTGTCTCCAGTGTCATGTATCTACTCCAACAGAGGCTGAGAGATACCCTGAAGCCACATGCTTAATTATTGAGGCCTGTTTATAGTCATTTTAATTGTATCATATTAATAATCAAATAATACTCAGCCCCTCCAAACTGTACTTGGACAAAGAGTGATATGGAAATGTGAGCTAAGAAAAGAATGCCCCCCCACACATGGTCCGTCTCACGGGGAAGCCACATTCCAATAGTTGTGAGCCATAAACATTTCCAGAAAAGTACGTGTAAGAGACTTTTTCTTGCTATTGTATATTTAATCCTCCAAAATCTAACAAGACAACAGAATAAGTGGGGGGGCTTAGTTTAAATAACGTGCGTGAAAATGCATTTAATATCTCAAATGTCAAAATATGACATGATGAAGTTGCGAGTGTGTGATTTATTTTCAAATGTAGGGAGAGTCAGAGAGATCTTTCTCGTGTGCTTTTAGAACGAGAAAGTCAAGGAATGGACCTGGGAGCAAACATTGCAGGAGGAGGTTTGTTCTGGGCGTCTGAGTCGACCCACCGCTTTACCACCAGAATCTCCTGCTTTGGGGTGTGACGGAGACACTGACTGAGTTAGAATTTCTCTGCCATTCTTTCCAACTCTCTATCATTCTGTGATTATTCAAGAAAGGAAACATGATTAAAAGGAGAGCGAAACGCAGCATAAAATCCCACTTATCATGTACTTCTTGAGTGACAAGGAGGGAAGGGGACCCCTCACTTGTGTGCTCCTTTTCAAGTCTTAATGACGATAATGTGATGATGATTATGTTGATAAAACATGCTGAGAAAACCTTTTTGTGTATAGAATACAATATTTTCTATGGTGTTTTTCGTTCCCAGTGGGGATTGATTTGAATCATGATGCATTACACACAATTTCCTTATCTGTAAAATAGTCCTAAGAGTGACAGATTTGGAGTCTCATAGAACTCTGCAATAGTCTAGGACTTAGCCTTATTTTCCCCGTCTGTAAAGTGAGATTAAGGCCTTATCGTGGAGCACTGCACACAGTCTTGTGTGGACAGCACTTGGCCAGGTGCTCGGAGCACGGAAGTCTCCAGGAGATGCACACTTCCTTTCTTCAGACTGGCACCTGCTGCCTCGGCCCAAACCTTTGCTGAGCACATGATGACGAAATGAACAGACATTGATTTTTCAGGGACCTTGAACACTAGCACAGGGATATTAATTAACTAACACCATTAGGAAAAATATAATGGAATACTTTGCTAAGTTCTCTTATCCAAGGAAAAAAAATGAAAAAAGAGGTCAATTAAAGAATGAAAGTCAAAGACCTAATTTTGTCTGGGCAGTTGTGAAGTCCCCTATGACAAAGTTGTATTTGATATACAATCTGGAGTAAACCAGTTAAGGAAATGGATATGCAGCAGGAATATCTGTGTATGCAAACAGAAGGAGATGTGCAAAGGCCCTGTGGCCAGAAGCCACCCTGGGCAGGACTTAGGGCCCAGAGAGTAAAGAGAAGTGATGGAGGTGAGGCTAGGGGTACCTGAACCACAGCCATGGGCATAAAGCAAGTTTTGTCACATTATGTTACAGAAATCAGGGATTGCGCTACCTCAGGGGTTGGTAAACATTTTTTATACATAACCAAGTAATAAATATTTTAGGCTTTGCAAACCGTAGTGCTATTTGTAACTATTCAACTCTGCCTTTGAAGCATAAAACCACTGCAGCTCACAGACCAACAGGGTGGTGCAGCTGTGTTCCAAAAAACTGAAACCTGAATTTTACAGAATTTCCACCTGTCAAGAAACATTCTTCTTCTTTTGATTTCTCCCAATTATTTGAAAATACAAAAATGATTCTTAGCTCACAGGTTGTCCTTTGCTAACTGAGCTGGCTAACTGTTTAATCTTCTTCTAGGGATTTCATGTTATGCCCAAGGTACCCAAGGATACAGATGCTTGGGGGGAGGTCAATATATACCAGTATCAGCCTCTGTTGTACCTAAATCTAAGCTCTGATCCAGTTGAAATGTTCTACACAAAGCAAAGAATGAACACCTGGCTGATTGAATGAAAAAGTGGACCAAATAAGAACGCAATGAATGAATGAGTGAATAAATGACATGAGTAGCTTATGGTCTGGATCCTCCTTAAGGACGCTCTTGCAATGCCGTATATTTCCCTGAGCCTTTTCAAAAGCAAAGCCCCAATTTGCATAGCTAATTAGAAACATTTTGTGACTTGAGAGAGGGGCGAGACTGACCTGAATGTTATTACGTACATAGCAAGAGAACATTAAAAAGGATTAAAAACAACTACACAAAAAGGCTGCTGGAGTGTGCTGAGGGAGGCATCTGCACATCACCTCCAAAGCGGGTTCACTCAACCCAGCCCATGCACAAGGTTCACAATTTTATATTTCAGAGAAGAAACAGGTCCGGGGCCAAACAAGCAGACTAGCGGTTAAAGAAAACGGAAAGAAAACACACAACCGCTCTAGTCTGTCATTTCCCCCACAGAGTAGTAAATAAGAGCTTCGATACATAAAAGCAGTTATCAAACAGTAACAAATTAGTTCTTCACCATCTGTGATCCACGAGAGGGGGTGACAGTTTTCGTGCAAGATTTTAGAATATGAAATCAACTATTTATGAACCGGGTTCAGAGTCTTCGTGTCTACCCCGACTCGGAAGGCACAGCCACAAGAAAGCGCTGTGGTTTTCAACTAACAAAAACCAGCAGTTGTGGCTCCTCTCTTTAAAATATGCTAATTACTGCCTGACATTTGTAAACAAGATGTTTCCTCCCGTGCCCAGCACCATACTTACTTTCATACTTTCACATCCCTTTAAAGAAACCAGCTTCACACAAAAGCCCGGGGATTAAAAGAGCCTCATGGCAAAGGAAGTTCACTCTGCCTGATGATCTTGATCTGGAATCTGGCCAGAGGTTCCTTGATCAGTCTGGATTATCTGGGACCCCCAGATCTTGTCCTTGGGATACCCAGGGATGCAGCTGGAGCCCACTCTCAGTCAAACCAGGTACCCTCAGCTCTCCACGAGGCTTCGTGTTAATAGGCTGTGACTGATCCAGGTAGCGACCCCAGGAAGTTCAGCAGAAACAGTGGATCTGAGAACCTCTTCTTCATTAGCAGCAAGGAGCCAGCAGGCCACCCTCTCTCTCTGACTCTGCAGTGAAACCTCCCTCAGCCTGACCCTTGTCCTATAAGGTGAACTACTTATGAGAAGGTCTGTGTATCCCCAGAGGAGCCAGGATTCTTCCCTCGGGATCTGGGCTTGGAGTTTATAATTTAAAGCAAATGGTTTTTCAGAAACCAAGGAGGAAAAGTAGCAGAAAAATGTCAGATTGGACTCCCCTTCTTGACCCTAGGCATTTCCTTCCTGGACAAGTTATCCAAGACTTTCAAAATGTTCCCTGCCCCTACCTCTTGCTGTCATCTTCCTCCTCTTTGTCCTTTTTCTTTTCTTTTTTTTTTTTTTAGCTTTTTTGTCCAGTGGGAGGAGCATGAAGGTAGATAAATATAATTTACCATAGTTACAATTTAGTATAGTATTAAAAGAAAATAACCAGATTTCCAATCAGAAAGAGAGATGTGCTCAATCTTATCTTGGTGTACAGTAAGCGAGTGACCTTGAATTTGTGTCCTCCATTTTCCTATCTGTAAAATGGGAGCATAAAAATTGGCCAAATGAAGGACTAGATAATGAAAGACATAAGAGTGATTATTACATATGTGGCAGAAAGTGCTCAGAAACTATCAGCTAAATGGGCTTAAGCAGGAGAGCCTACTATATGAGGGCAGGTGACGTAAGCTCTCTGCAGATCAAGAGAGACCATGGACATAGGACCTGTTTGCAAAGTACCAAGTGTTGTGTAAAGAAAAACCATCAAGGCAGCTCTGCCAGAGTTCAAGAAGAGGGCCATAATGTTAAGGTTTATAGCAGAAAGACCCAAGTGTGTATTGGTGATGATTTTAAATGTTTCTTAAGTGGTCTGTGACTCTGTGACTTCTCCAGCTGGGGACTTGCAATGATGTGTTCTTTGCCCACTGCATAGCCAGGTCCTGGCTGTAGGAATATTCCTTCACTGCCTGGTCATCAGGAGCTCTCTCTGGAAACCCGCTGGGTGTTTACAAACGCAGCACAGAGTGCAATTTTCTTCCTCCACTCTGAAATTAAAGAGTATCTCTGTTATTTATTTACAGTATTTATTTTGTACTGACATAATTCAAACCAAATCAAACTCCAAGCCCAAAAACAATAGCCTGATGAATTTTTAAAGAAACTTTCCAAAATAAAGTCAATGTTCTTGGCTTGGGTTGTGTTTGAGAATTTTCCACCCCCTAGGAAGAGTTTTGATTTGTTTGTTTGCTTTGTGAATGTTAGAAGGCCTTGGGTAGGAGCCACTACCCAAGGGATCCCACTGTCTTGTACTGAAGATGATGTTGGCGTCTAAAGATTTATTATTATACTTTAATTATTATTGATTAGGCACTGAATGGTATATTGTGTCCCAAGCATCAGTTTATATACATAATTCAGATATCCTGACATTATTATCTCTATTTTACAGATGTAGGGACTGAGATTTAGAGAAATTTTATAACCTGCACAAGATCATATTTTGATGAAGACAAAAATCAAACCAATTTCTGCTTCAAACCCTATATCCTTGATAAGACTCCACCAAAAACTGTTAGAACTAATCAATGAATTCAGTAAATTTGCAGGAAATAAAATCAATGCACAAATGTCAGCTGTGTTTCTATACACTAAATGAACTGTCCAGAAAGAAATTAAGAAAACATTTCCGTTTAAGATAGCATTCAAAACAATAAAATACTTGGGAATAAATAAATTTAACCAAGAATGTGAAATATCTGTGCTCTGAAAACTTTAAAACAGTGATGAGGAAAGTTGAAGAAAATAAGAGGAAAGATACTCTCTGTTCACAGATCAGAAAGAAGAATCAACATCGTCAAAATCTCTATACTATATAATGCAACCTATAAGTTGAATCTCATTCCTATCAAAATTCCAGTGACATTTTTCACAGAAACAGAAAAAACAATCCTAATATTCACAGGGAACCACAAATGACTCCAAATAGCTAAAGCAATTTTGAGAAAGAAGAGCAAAGCTGAAAGCATCACACTTTCTGGTTTTGAATTATAACACAAAGCCATCGTGATCACGGTACTGGTGTAAACACAGACCCCTAGTCCAATGGAACAGAATAGAAATACCAGGAATAAACCCACGAATCTATAGTCCACTGATCTTCAAGGAAGACCCAAGAAAATAACAGAAGACGGATAATCTTGTCAACAAAGATCCCCAGGAACTGGATATGCACAGACAGAGAAACGAAGTCACGCCCTCATCTTACACGCAAGCAAAAATCAATGAAAAATGGGTAAATGTAAGACCCGAGGCTGCAAAATTTTTAGAAGAAAAAATAAAGGAAAAGCTTCTTGGTGTTGTCTTGGAAATTGCATTTTTGGAGATGACAGCGAAAGTATGAGAACAAAAGCCAAAATAAACAAGCACATAAACCTAAAACTTTCTGGGCCATGCCTGTGGCTGAAAGGAGTAGGGCGCCGGCCTCATATGCCGGAGGTGGCAGGTTCAAACCCAGCCCTGACCAAAAAAAAAAACTAAAAACTTTCTGCACAGCCAGAGAAACAATCACCAAAGTGAAAAGTCAGCCTATGGGATGGGAGAAAATATTTGCAAACTCTATTAGATCTGATAGGGATTATTCATATCGAAAATATATACGGAACTCATACAACTCAACAACAAAAAAATAATAATCTGATTTAAAAAATAGGCCAAAGACAAGACTAGACTTTTCTTTTCAAAGAATACATAACAATGACCAGCAGGCAAATGAAAAGCTGCTCAACATCACTAATCATTATGAAAATGCAATTCAAGACCACAAGACTATCTCACCTCACACCTGTTAGGATGGCTGTTAATAAGCGTTACAAAAAGAATATTAAGTGTTGGAGAGAATGTGGGACTAACAGAACCCTTATGCACTGTTTATAAGAACATAGACTGACACAGCCACTATGGATAAAAGTAGGGAAGTTTCTCAAAAAATTAAGACTACCATGTGATCCAGCAATCCCACTACCTGGGAGTATATCCAGAGAGAATGAACTCAGTAGCTGTCAGCACCCCATGAACTCAGTCGCTGTCAGCACCCCATGAACTCAGTCGTTGTCAGCACCACATGAACTCAGTCACTGTCAGCACCCCATGAACACAGTCACTGTCAGCATCCCATGAACTCAGTCGCTGTCAGCACCCCATGAACTCAGTCACTGTCAGCACCCCATGAACTCAGTCACTGTCAGCATCCCATGAACTCAGTCGCTGTCAGCACCCCATGAACTCAGTCACTGTCAGCACCCCATGAACTCAGTCACTGTCAGCGCCCCATGAACTCAGTCGCTGTCAGCGCCCCATGAACTCAGTTGCTGTCAGCACCCCATGTTCACTGAACTATTAGTCACTACAGCCAGGAGACAGAAACAACATATCTGTTGACAGATGAATGGATACAAAAATTGATATATGCATATATATACAGACACACACACATATATATATAATATAATATTATTCATCCTTTAAAAAGAAGACAATCCTGCCATTTGCAGTAATACAGCTGAACCTGGGGGGTGTATACTGAGTGAAATAAGCCAGACGCAGAAAGGGACACACTGTGTGATGTCACTGACGTGTGAACCAAACAAGTTAACTCATTGAATAGAAAGTAGAAGGGCGGTTACCAGAGGCTGGGGAGGGGTAAAATGGGATGGTGTTGGTCAAAAGGTACAAACTTCCAGTTCTAACATGAATGAATTCAGGAGACCCAATGTACATTTTCCAAGTTGATTATAATGAATAATAATGTACCTTGTATTTGAAATTTGGTGACACAGTATATCTTAAGTATTCTTGTCACAAAAAAAGCTAACTAATGTGAGGTTATAGACTTATTAATTACCTAGATTTTTGTAATCATTTTATAATGTATACATGTGTGAAAATACATCTTAAATATATATAATTTTTTTATTAAATGATAACTGTGTACGTTAATGCAATCATGGGGTACAGTATGGTGTTTTCATATACAATTTGACATGTTGTCATCAAACTGGGCAACATAGTCTTTATGTCATTTTCTTAGTTATTGTGTTAAGACATTTATATTCCACTTTTGGAAAGATTCACTTGTACCCTTGTAAGATAAACCATAGAAGTGATCCCTCCAATCAAGGAATATACATAATTTTCATTCGCCAATTATACCTCAATAAAGCTTGGGAGAGAAAAAAAAAAGAGTGTATCTTTTCTGCAGGACTGTATCTCACCCTGCCACTCTTGCTAACATCATATTTTATAATCAGTGTGTTTCTCTTTTTCTACTCTTCAATGTCTGTGTGTATGTGTGTATATATATATATATATATATATATATATATATATATATATGTTAATTATAGAATATTAAGGGGTGCACATGTTTTGTTTACATACTTTTCCTACAGATTGAGGCATAGTTATAAGCGTGCCCTTCACCCACTGTGCACTGTACCCAACAGGTGTGAATTTACCCATCCCCTTCCTTGCAGCTCAACTTTCACTGGGATAGCCTTCCATCTGTGCTCTTAAGTGTTGAGCAGTTAGTTTCAATTTGGTACTGAGTACATGTATTTGTTTCTCCATTCTTGTGATGTGTCACTTAGAGGAATGGTTTCCAGTTCCTTCCAGGTTGTCACAAGAGATATCAGTTCTCCATTTTCTCTCATGGCTGCAACTACTCTGTTTCAGTAATGGAGTAGAACCCCATTTCAGGAAGTCATTCTTGTCCTGCAAGCCCTGGGATTGTTTCCACATCTCTGGGCTTGTGAATTGCGCCACTATAAACATTCAAGTGCAGGTGTCCTTTTTATAAGATGACTTTTTTTCCCTTGGCTATTTACCCAGCAGTGGGATTGCTAGATCAAATGGCAGGTCCATTTTCAGTTCTCTGAGGCATCTCCATGCAATTTTCCATTGAGGTTGTGTGCAGTCCCCACAACAGTGTATAAGCATCCACACCAGCACTTGCTGTTTTGAGATTTTTTTTTTTATAACAGCCATTCTTATTGGAGTTAGGTGATAGCTCATTATGGTTTTGATTTCCATTTCCCTAATGATGAGAGCTGTTGAGCTTTTTTTCACTTATTTATTTATTTATTGCAATTTTTGACCAGGGCTGGGTTTAAACCACCACCTCTGGTATATGGGGCTGGTGCCCTACTCCTTTGAGCCACAGTTGCTGCCCTTTATCATGTATTTATTGTTGGCCATTAGACTTTCTTTGAAAAGTTTTTATTCATGTCTTTTGCCCAGTCTTTAATGGTATCATTTGATTTTTTTCTTGCTGATTTGGGTGAGTTCTTTGAAGATTCTGGTTATCAGTCCTTTATCAGATGGATAGCATGCAAATATTTTCTCCCCGTATGTGGCTTATCTGTTTACTCTATTGATAATTTCCCTGGCTGTGCAGAAAATTTTTAATTTGATCAGGTCCCACTTGTTTTTTCATTGTTGATATAATTGCTTTTCAGATCTTCTTTACAAAACCTTTCCCAAGGCCAATATTGATGACAGTTTTTCCAGCATTTTCTTCTAGAATTCTTATAGTTTCATACCTTAGGTTTAAGTTTTGTTTTCACTGTGAATTACTTTTTGTGAGTGGCTAAGCGGTGGATCCTGTTTCAGTCTTTCACATGTGGTTATCCAGTTTTCCCAGCACCATTTCCTGAATAGGAGTTCTTTTCCCCAATGTAGGGTTTTGCCTGCTTTGTCAAAATCAGATGGGAATATGAGGATTGTTTCACCCCAGTGTTCACCGTTCTGATCCATAGGCTATGTCTCTGTTTTTCTGCCAGGACCATGCTGTTTCAGCTGCTATAGCCAAAAGATAAACAAAATTGACAAGCTTCTAGCTAGATTAATTAGAAATAGAAGAGAAAGGACTTTAATAAGCTCAATTAAAACTGAAAAGGGGGAAATTACAACTGGTATTACAGAAATACAAAATATTGTCTAAGAATACTGTAAAAATCTCTATGCTCACAAACTTAAAAACATGGGAGAAAAGGACAAATTTTTAGAAACATATAACCTCCCTAAGATCAATCAGTAGGATACAGAAGTCCTCAGTAAACCAGTATCAAGCATTGAAATTGAAGCAATAATAAAAAAAACTGCATATTGTACCCCACATATGCATGAATGTATTCATGATCTATGTGTACTTGAGTGTTCTCCATATGAACACTCAGAGATCTAAATATATATCTACCATTTGATCCTGTAATTCCTCTGTTAGGTATATATCAAGATGACCATAAATCACACTATAATACAGATATCTGTACCAGAATGTTCATTGCAGCCCAATTCACAATTGCTAGGTCATGGAAGAAGCCCAAGTGCCCATCGACCCATGAATGGATCAATAAATTGTGATATATGTACACCATGGAATACTACACAGCCACAAAGAAAGATGGAGACTTTGCCTCCTTCATGTTTACATGGATGGAGCTGGAAAATGTCCTCCTTAGCAAGGTGTCTCAAGAATGGAAGAAAAAGTAT
>CAUYQV010008237.1:0-24366 GCA_963574575.1 Galagoides demidoff
CAAAAGCCTTTAGGAGGAAGACCCAATCCACAAGAGGATATATAAGCATATGTGCCATCTTGAGGTTATGGAAAGATGGGAGGCTTGGATCCTGGTAAAAACAAGTTATAGAAAGATAGAAAAGGAATTCTGTTCAGGGGCAATAAATTATTACTAGAGAGAATTCAAATGGGTTTGAAGAACGTATACTGGTCTGGGACAAAGTCTGTTGGGCCCATAGAGCAGACAGTGGTTTATAACAAAAACCTGTCCAGGTCTGCCGACATCTTAGCCTGCCTTCCTCCTATGAGGGTTCAGTCAGGAAAGGGAACGGAGGTAATTGTTTTCATCTTTGGTAGGCCTAGACTTTAGGCAGATAACAGAACTTCAGCCTATGCTTTTGGAGAGACAGAGGATTGAAAGACAGGAGGCAGGGAGGAGCAATTGTTCTCCTAGCTGGGTCTGTCTAGTCTTTATGTAGATCAGGGAAAACTCTGCCCCACAGGCTGCTGTTCTCTGAGGGCCTTTAACTCAAAAAAGTCATTGTACCAGGGAGTCGTGTATTTTGGAGTGAAATCTCTGCATTCCTCCACTTGCCTCACTGGATGTTCCAAAGATCTTTCTTTATAAAACCTTAAACCAGGAAGGAAGGTTATCTGAGGCAGCTAATATAGTCTAATTCATAGACTCAGAGAGTACAATGGTGGTTGCCAGCTGCCGGGCAGGGTAACAGGGGAGAAGGGAGTTGCTACTTAATAGACAAAGTTTCAGTTAAGTAAGACGAATACGGTCCAGAGATCTGCTGTACAACATTGTACCTATAGCTAACAATATTGTATTTTACCTTAAAAATTTTGTGAAGAGGACAGATCTCATGTTCTTACTAAATAAATCAAAATTTAATAAATA
Organism: Galagoides demidoff; assembly: GCA_963574575.1. NCBI lineage: Eukaryota > Metazoa > Chordata > Mammalia > Primates > Galagidae > Galagoides > Galagoides demidoff. The sequence goes on from CAUYQV010008237.1 coordinate 889, forward strand.
AAGACAAAACCATAAGACTAGTGAGAAGTGTAAGTGAGAAATAAGGTGAGTAGTTTTGGGGTTAACCTACACAGTGGTATCAAGAATGCAGGAGGCAGCTGCAGACCCAACAAACCTGGGAAGGGAAGGGAAATGTGCAGGCATAACAGATGGAAGGGTCCTAGTCCCATCCCTGGCAACACTTTAGGAAACGGCCTAACCTCAGGGGAGGGGAATTTATGCCCCAGTGTATCAGAGTCCCATCAACCAGTTGATGAGACATTCAAATTAAAATAATTTAGGGGAAGTTACTATAAAAGGTATTCATTTTAAAGGCAAGGGCAAGGAATAGTGTGGGAATGAGAGTTCCCTCCACCTCATCAGAGCTGGCATCCCCCCAGGCCCCACAGGGAAGAGAAAAATTACAGACCAACAGCAATGACTTCCTGATGAAGATCTCAAGAGAGGGAACCAGGGGAGCAAGGGCCCAGCTTCAGTTTTCTTTCTTACTCTTATTTCCCGCTCAGGCTTCCCAAAGAGGCCTTTGGACAGACTTGAGCAGAACACAGAAAGCACAGGAGTCTGCTGATAATTATCCACACAGGTCAGCCTTCTAACGCATGGAGCAACCTAGCCAGGATTTCTGAGCACGCAGTGGAGCCCTCTGTCTGCAAGGGGTTATACTATCCAGGTGTGGATATGTGAGGAAACCACAGCTGGCTGTCATGGAGAACATACAAAGGGGCCTCAGAATTTCATAGGACATTTGCCAACATTTACCATCTTTTAATATGCCCCATGAATTAGGTTGAGCTCTTTACCTAAATGATCTTTCTACCCTCTCATAGTAGTTTGATATAGGTCATATTTATTATTATTCTCATCTTACAAAATAAGAAACTGAGGCACAAAGAGGTTAAAAATCTTGCTAACTAAAACATGGTGAAATAATAGAAGCTGGAGTGAGACCTGTGTGGCTCTGGTTCCAGAGCTTGTTCACTTAATAACCCTTATTTGGTGATTAATAACCTAATATTTGACCTAAATATGCTGACAAAATGTTCAATTGTAGAAAGTAATTAAAACAAAATGCAAAAACACTTGAAACTGTTAAATACATTTAAATTAATAGGTTCTTGTAATTAATATTTATTGCAGTTTGCCTTCCACTCTGTAACATTAACTTGCAGGGGAAGGAAAAGAAATGGGATTCGTGTGTACAGGGAAGAATCACACTACTGCGTTAAAATAAGGATGAGGAGTCGCTGAAACAGGTATTATGTTCACCAGACAGATCGTATCATTCACTTTACTAAAATGCAACTGGGAAGATAAAACAAAAAGAAAAGAAATCATGCCTATGAAAAAAGCGAGATTTAGGTCTATACTTTATCATTTAGCTTGGATTAAAATTTTTTTTTGTTCTCATATTAACACTGGCATTTTATACACAGAATGAGGGGTTTAGATGTTCCACCCCTCCAAAAATCATGTTAAAATTTGATGTCTAGTGGGAGTGTTTGTGTCTTGAGGGTGTCACCCCCAAGAATGGCGAGGGGCCCTCCACCCAGAATGAGTGAGCGCTCCCCTGTTAGTTCACACAGGAGCTAGAGAATGGTTTGAAACAGCTGGTCCCTCCTCCTCCCTCTCTTGTCCTCCTTCACTTTTCACCCCAATTGGAAGCTCCCTGAAGCCCTCACCAGAAACAGATGCTGGGGCCATGCTGCACCTACAGTTCGCAAGAACTGCGAGCCAAATTCTCCTCTTCTCTTTATAAATTACCCTGTCTCTGGTATTCCTTTATAGCAAAACAAAATGAGCTAACTAACACATAGATACAGGACATACTTATGTGGGAACCACAAACATAAAATGTGTATAAGTAAAATATAACCAGTAACCATATTATTGAAACCTATACTATGCACACATTAAAAATCTTGCTTAAGCAGAAAAAAAAATTTTTTTAAGAGACAAAGCTTCATTCTGTCACCTAGGCTGGAGTACAGTCACAATTCACTATCATCTCAAACTCCTGGGTTGAAGCAATCTTCCTATCTCAGTGCACACACACACACACACACACACACCCCAGTAGCTGGGATTACAGGTGCATAAATGGCTGACTTTTTAATTTTTTGTAGAGAAAGACTCAACGTGTTGCTCAGACTGGTCTTGAACTTCAGGCCTTAAGCTGTCCTCCTGCCTGTGCCTCCCAAAGTGCTGGGATTACATGTGTGAGTCAGTGTGCCAGCTAGGAGAGCTTTTTTTTTCTTTTTTAACATGACGATGCCCTCCCTGACAGGCCTCAGGCCTCTCCCCAGTACTTCAGGTTTCTGCATCCAGCTGCCTCCTCCACATCTCTGGAAGGCAGGTAGCATAAGTGTCACACGGCACACTGAGCTCCCGCTTTCCTGTTTCATATTCTCATCTAAACAGCTCCTCTCATGGGGTCCTCTTCATCTCATCTCAGCAGATGGCAACTCCATCCTCCAAACTGCTCATATCAAATAAACTTGTATTTACTTTGTATTCTCTTTTCCTTTGAAATTCCCCATCCCATTTCTTGGCAATTCCTGCAGGCTCTCTCTACCTTTAAAATGTACACAGAATCACACTGCCTCTCACCATATCCACGGCTACTCGTCTGGATAAAATCCATTTCTCACCTGAATTATTGCACTTGACCTTGACCTTGTTCAGAGGATTCTCAGCCAAAAATCCAGAGTAGTCCTCATGGAACGTATATAAGTTCAGGTTACTGTACTTCTCAGCACTCCTCAGTGGCTTCTCTTATGCCTGAGAATAAAGCCCAGCGACTACTGCATGCCTTTCTTTCCTCTATTATTCTGTGACCCTGCCTCTCATAACCCTTGCATTTTCTCATCCCATCAAACATACAGTCTTTCTTACTATTTCCTTGAACAGAGTTTTACCGACCTCCTGCTAAAGTGGTTTAGTGACTACATGGACCCTTTGCACTTGTTCTATCCATCTGCCCTGTTCTTGCACCAGCTCATTCACCTCCCGCAGATCAGGACTCAGGTGTAGGTGGCTCCCTGAGCGCCACAGGTGAAATTGTGATTCCTCAAAATTTATTGCCCTCTTTCCTAACTTATTCTCTGTAAAAAGTATTGTGTAGTATTTCGTATATTGTATTTATTTATTTTGTCAACTTCTAAGACAATATAAAGTCTATGAGGTCAAGGATTTTTACCTGCTTTGTCCCGGATTATTTTCCAAAAACTACAGCATGGGTGGAAATGAATAAAAAGACAGCTAAAAGATAAGATCTTGGCTGTCTTTTTTGCAGCCAAAGTAGTCTGTTCCTTAGATTGTTCTTTTTCTGTTATTATCACCTTCAGGGATGCCCTTCACTGAAAAGAGGATCAAAGGTGCACAGGTCAGAAAACAATGCTAATGGTCAAATAAAATACTAATACACTTATTCAGAAAGATAAACAAAATTTTATAACTAATAAATAGCATTTTAAATAATAATCTTAAATGGCTTTACCCCAATGTGTAATCTTAAGAAAAGAACCCATAACTTCGTATTTCTGTGAAATATATTGCTGGTTGAAATCTGTTTTTCAGTTTCTTTTAATATGATTAAATAGTAAGTAATCAATATTACGCTGCTGTACAACTTCTGCAGCCAAGGGTGAATCATAGTCTAGCTCTAAAAATTTAAAGGGCTCTCTCTCTATACTACATAATGTTATTGGTGATACACTCTGCTAAGTGTTAAATAACTCAACTTCTGTAAATATAGACTTAAATTTTCTAATTTAAAGGCAAAATTAGACTTCAACATGTCTAAATGTCACCAAGAGCAGTAATTAGCAGTTATATTAGCTCACTGTGAATTAGCTGATAAGGATCAAATTAGATTTTTAAATCTTCATTGCAAATTATTGAGCTCTATTTTCAAGAAACACATTTTGCAGCATTAAGAACCCATGGAAGTTGTGGAGGGCAACAATTTTTTTAAAGAATGACCTCTGAGAGACCTACTGAAGTTTGCCTATTCGCTGATGAACACTCATATAATTAACTTGCTTCACCTCTTTTCCGGGTTGTTCAGACGGTTCGTGAGAATGACGACAGGAGCTACACACTCCTGGCATTAAACCACCGTCCTCATGTTAGAGTTTGGATTATTTATTTATAGTAATAGAAATAGACAATTTATTTATAACATATACATCAAGTACTTCAGTATGAAAGTTACGTGATACACCCTTAAAGCATAATATTTTAAAACTTTACACTGCATTTAGTTAAATATTTCCCTTGTAGATAGAGTAGCCTTTATAAGATAATTAATACTAGTGAGGTGTGATGGCTCATGCCAGTGATCCTGGCACTACGGGAGGCTGAGGCAGTTGGATCACCTGAGCTCAGGAGTTCAAGACCAGCCAAAACAAGTGCGAGACCCCGTCTCTTAAAAAATAGCCAGGCGTTGGGGTGGGCACCTGTAGTCGCAGCACTAGGGAAGCTGAGACAAGAGAATAGCTTGAGCACAAAAGGTTGAGATTGCTGTGAGCTATGATGCCCCAGCACTCTATTGAGGGCAACAAAGTGAGACTCTGTCTCAAAAAATAATAATAATAATAAATAAATAAATAAAAATAAAAATTGTCAAGTGGCAAATGGTATCTCCTTAATACAACTTTTACATCTTATTTATTCCTCACGTACATGCCAGGTTCTCAACAAGAAGGACTGATCCAAGAAAAAAAAATAGGTCCTTCCCAAAGGTCCTTTCTTGGAAGAGTTCTGATCCATTTACAGATGATTGGCAATAAAAAGCATATATATTCTTGAATGTTAGGAAATACCATCTATTACATCTCAATTGTATAGTAAGTCAATAGAAAGACATATTTCTATATGTATTTGTATAGAATACTCCATAGAACAAATCAAACACTTTACACTCTCTACCCTTCGAGATGATGAATGGATTCTGTGGGTGGCAGCGTGCATCCTAACTCCAAATCCACGCTTACCCATGGTTCTCTCACGCACTCTGGTGGAGTCATTACATGGAAGAGGGATGCCCAAGAGAGACTTCAAATTCAAGAATTATTTTTCTCTGTTCAGCTGTTAAACTACCTCTCTGGAAACCAATAATTCACAAAGTGAAATTAGGCAAGGTGACTCAATTATATGACTTTATGTTCCAATTCCTGTACCTCCTTTGAAAAGGCATGTTAAAAACCATTTTACTTCTGGGTAGACGGCAAGAAAATAACCAATGCACAGCGGAATTTCATAGTCTGGATTCACATCCATGTAATTTGAATTGTGCCTTTTGAAGTCCTGGAGACCACTGACAGTTAAAGGAGAGTGGTTACAGGGAATTCTGAAATCTCATGAGTGCCTGAATAGAAATGTGATTTCACATGACAGGCTACTGTTTGAATTATAAAGCAATGCTAGAGAGGCAGAGACACAGTCAAATGAAAATCTTTTTTCCCCCAAGTACCTAGATGATGCTTAGGGGAACTACAAGTGTTCCTACATACCTCAGAAAATTGGGGATTGAGGAAAAGTACTAGAATTCATATTTTGCCTATATTTAGAGAATGGAAAGGTTTAAGAAGACAGAGATTCTCTAACACAGAATTCTGGGGCCTGTCACAAGCATAGAGGGAGTGGGGAAAAATAACTTCAGTTTTTTTAAAACTATAACTTGAAATCCGTGGAGTCAAACAATATTTCCCATATATACACACATAGATGCGTTCACCTCAGGAAATTTAAACTTCTCAAAGGGAATCCTGACTATACTGTGGCAGGGCTCATTCTAAGAATGAAACACCATGATTCTTTCTCATTTACTGTGCCAGCAGACACTTCCTCTGTAATCTTGTGACTCGGAATCAGAACACCAAGCTCACCTTGTTCTCTGGTGTAAGCATTCTCATCGCGACCTAGAGAAGCTATGACCAACACAAACCGCTCTGCCAACCTGCCTACTGGATAAAACAGGCAAAATACCAACAGTTTCACGACTCGAGATTTTCCATCTTTGATCTAATTTCAGGAAAAAACTCGCAATAAAAAATAACAACTTAAAGCCCTGATTTCTCTGATCTGACACTGAGGTCAAACCTGTGTTCTCCTTAAAGGAGTGTTTATCTAATAACTGTGAGGCCTTTCTAATCACCCATTCATATTTCTCATACAAAAGAAATAATGTCATTTGTAGGTCTCACAGGATTTTTTTTTTTTTTTATCTATGGGTCTTGAAAAGAAGATTTGAAATCAAGATCTGACCAGAGGAAAGTATATAAAAATGCTGTTGGTTTCCTCCTGGTCCCCTCTGTTCTCAGTACCCACCTCTTACCGTACCATATAGTCTCCAGCAGACACCGTCTCCAGGCCGATTACCACAGACCCCATTCTCCAAATATTTTCTTTTCTAGCTAAATTTCTCTATCAGAGAATTTGCTTTCCATCTCTGAGTAGTGTCTAGACTTACTGTCAAATTTTAGATACCATAATAATTCTAGGTAACACTTATGGAGAGAAGAAAAAAATGCAATATGAACACCTGCTTATTTTGAATACCTATTGTTGCTTTCCCCCAGAATTTTGAATTGCTGTTATCAAAAGATCCCCTCTGTCGAATAAATTCTTTCTATTTTTTCTATCAGACAATAATGAAATAAATAAATTATATAATTATAGGAAATCTATATTTGCAGGAATAAAAGTATGCACCAAGCTAAAAATTAAAGCTAACATTTATTGCACACATACTAAATTCCAGGCTTTACATGAAATATTATCCTTATGTTTCCTTATATACTCAGACTGCCCTGAAATAAATGATAATGTTATTTAGATAAGAAAATATCTTAAAATCATAAGTGGCCCAGGTCCGAACCCAGGACTTGATCTCACGGCTCTTTGATACGAAAGCCCCAGCTTTTAACAATTATACTTAATATTAAGTATACTGCTTTAGCACTTATACATTCAAGTGTAAACAGTGTGGTGAGAGAAATAAAAGAAATAATAATCTTTTGGTGTGATCTAGAAAACTGCCAGATACGTAATGTCCTAGCGATGACTCTCTGTAGGAAATCTTGCTCAGTGAATAGGAAACACAATATATGGCCCAAGACAACACAATAATTATAACCATAAAAGCAGGAAGGCATGCCATAAAAATGTGTCAATCACTGCAGATACTACAGAGAGGACCAGAAATTGATGAATAAATTAGGACACGTAATCTCTAGAATAAGTGTCTAGTCAACACTGCCAGCCCTATAAACAGGCCATGGTAAATAAAAAAGAAAGAAAGAAAGAAAAAGCAATCAGTGACACTTTAAAACTGAAGTGAATCAATTCATTTAGTAACTAAGAAGTTTATATCAATTATAAATCACATATTAAAAGAAATAAATATGACATCATTCTACAGCTGAAAGACAAAAAAATTTAGAAAGCGTATTATCTCCAAGGAGCCATAGCAGACATCCACAAAATATGATAAGAAAATATATTACAGTAATTAAAGGACTCAGCCAACTTACATTGATAGGTGATTCTTTCTCTAGAAGGAATGCACTAATATCTCCTCGAGAGAACAAAAAGAGCATAAATAGCCACTGAGTAGCTGTGTGACCTTGTGTAAATCTCACAGAGACTTCATTTCTTCTGTGCCTCAGTTTCTCTATATTCAAGTTTTATATGCCATGCATTCTTTCATAGAACATTTATACGCCACTTTACACACAGGGAGAAATGTGTAAGTGAATTCTATACCTATATGTATTCTGCTCAAATAAGAACAAAAGTTAAGGCAGACACAGGTAAGACTCAAATCATGTCTGCCAGTGTTCCTTAAAATATCAATGCCAGGGACGTGATTGGCGGTACCAAACTTCTTTCAAACAAAAGTGGCTTTAACAGGTTAAGACCTAAATCTGAAGGCTTCATCATTAATGGAGGCAAACGGAGCACACTAGAGTGAAGAGGGTTGGAGGCCGTGCCGAGGAGAGGTTATAAACATAAGCACTGGGCTAGAAAAGAATGGGCTGGATTCTGGGCAGACCAGCAGTTACAAGCACAGCACTATAGTAAGGCTGCAGGTCCCCCACACAAAGACCAGACTGGCTGTGAAGCAAACCATACGATCCCAAGGTAAGGTAAGGGTCAAAAACTGACAAAAGAGCAAATAAATAAAAGGTAAAAGAAGACGTCCGTGGTGCCCATGATGGTCTTTATTTTCCAATCATTCCATTAAATACCCTAAACAAGCTTGGCCTGGAGAGTATAAAGAGGTTACTAAGCACAGCAGTCTGCTGGCACGCATCCCAACTCCCTGGGACACAGGATTTCCCTGACTCTTATCTACTTTGAAGCTCCAGGGTTGCACATCAAAGGTAAGGTTCTTAGTTGGTGCATGAATTTGGTAGTAAAAGCATGTGGTGGCTTATGCAGCCATTTTTTAGTCTTAATAACTCTAATAATTAGAATTCTGCTTTCCTTTATAATACAAATAGAAGGTTCCTAGGAAGTGAGAAGCCCTTTCAACCTGTACTCTTTCTATTCCTTAAGTTCTGATACATAAAACACTCAAACAACAACAAACAGCTAACCCATTAAGGTTGGTCAAAAGTCTACTTTTAAGAGAAACTCATTCTTCTAGCCCTCTATGCTAACTATACTCTGCCTCATGACTGGCAAAACATTCTTAAGTATTTTCTACTGTATATGCTACAGAATAAAATCCAAATGATTTGCAGGTCACCCAAGGACCCCAGAAGCAGGTTAGTGTCCTCTCCTCGGCCTGATTCTCTAGCCACTTTTTGCCTTACTCTGTCCACCTTCAAAACACCATAGTGGCTCATGCCTATAATCCCAGCACTTGGGAGGCAATCGCCAGGCTTTGTGATGGGCACCTGTAGTCCCAGCTACTTGGGAGGCTGAGGTAAGAGGATCTCTTGAACCCAAGAGTTTGAGGTTGCTCTGGGCTAAGATGCCACAGCACTCTACCAAGTGTGACCATTGAGACTCTGTCTCAAAAACAAACAAACAAACAAAAAACACCATAGTGTGTCCAGAGTTGTCTTTTGCACACATACTTCCCTTTCTTGCCTCCATGCCTTTTATTCTGTGGTTCCCTCTAATTGGAATAGTTATTTTTCCTCTTTATCTTACCTTTTAAAACTTACCTAAAACCCAAACTTACCTAAAACCAAAACTTACCTAAAACCCTTCAGGAAACCACCTGATATTTCACCATCAGCACTCACTGGTTCAGTACAGGTCTGACTCAATCACTGGTGCTGATTACATAATATCCTTGGCATAAATTTTGCCATGTTACTTCTTGAGTATCTGTTTGCACCTGTTCAGAGTGAGTTTATGTCTATGAGGCTAACTCTACAGTGAACATTTTTTTTCTAGACTAGAGCTCACATTCAGGTAACATCCACCAGGTAAACTTAATGCATTTTTATGTCTGTAAGAACAGATGTGATATGACACTGCATAATGGGAAGGAGAAAAATGGGTTTTGGAGCCAAATTTAGATTTTACAACTAACTTTAACTATTACTTGCTTTATAACTTTGGTAAGTTAGTAACTTTTTTCAGCTGTTTCTACATCTACACATTTAAATACTGGGGGGAAATAACATTACATTTTGATTGTTATATTTTATGAAAAGCAAGCAACTGAAAAAATTCCTGGTCAATGAATATTAATCATTTCCATAAGCTTCCCTGAAGGTAAAGGATGATGGTGTGTGTGTGTGTATGTTTTAATATCTTCAACAATTATTAATTAAGTATGTGAAATAATGATGGTACTTTGTAAGTGTTTGTTGAATGAATAATTAGGAATAAACACATATATAACATATAATTAGCAAGTTGTTTCTAACAATCCTAACCTCTTAAATAATATTACCCATTTAATATTCACTAGAAAATAATATTGAGCAGTTATTAGGAAAGTTAGTTAGGACATGCTTGAAAGAAAGCTGAAAAAACATGAAATGAATTAAGCACTTGCATGTTCAGATATGATTTCCCAGGAACTTGTCACTTGTATCTCTCCTCCATAACCTACGTTTATTGCTCTGGTCAAAGAAAGATACTTATTAATAAGTCATGACCAAACCAGAAGGTCTACAGATCCCCAAGCCTGTTCATGAAAAGGTAAGATAATTTTGTAAAAATAACCACAATTTCAACATTTTAACAAATATTCTATCTCCCAGTCTTTGCTCATAGACATGCGTAATTTTATTAAAATGCAGGTACCACTAATGTTCTCCTTTTTCACAGTACATATCCCCTTTTCTGCAGTTTCTCCTAAGTTCTATGTTAAAGGCTACACCATGTAACTCTGAGGTGATATACCAAATTTGTTTCAACATTTTCCTGTTAGGAGATCTTTCAAAAGTACTCATGCAATAAATATAAACTGTTCATCCTAAAACTTCTTTGTATGGAGGACAAAAAAATTTTGCTTTTTATTCTATGTAGTTTTGTTCAGGAGAGAGAGGCTGGTAACTACATCATGTTTTAAAGTGGTTTAACAACGAAAGTTTAATGGAAAAATGCAATGATTTCCTTATAGGATATAATCATGAAACTTCTCTAAAAGTAAAATACATATAGTTGAATATAAACTATTCAAATAATTTTTTAATTTAATGTAGTTAAAACTCTAGAAGTCACATAGAATACTATAAAAATTCTAAATAGTTACCTGATTGAATTCCTAGTAGATGTGAGGTGTTTTATATTCATTACCAATGCTTAGCACACCACTGCAAGGGGAGCACCACTCCTATTTCATATATAACAAATGAAACTCAATCCCTCCCTAAATATATATAAATACACAAATATCAGAAATAAAACATAAAATAATTATTTACAGGAGTGATTATTACATATATAGGGAATTTTAGAAAGTGATAAATTTGAACTAACATGATGGCTTTGTCTATTTGATAGCAATCAGTTAAACAGACAAAAACCAATAGATTTTCATTTCCAAAGTAAGAGGAAAAATCGTGTTAAAAATAATATAAAAGTCATAATCTTCCCAAGCACTAAAATTAATAAATGATAAGAAAGACTCTTAGAAATAAATCTATTAATTTTATTTAAAGTATGGAAAATCTGAGTGAATAAAATATCAGAATGTTAATGACAATATTACAAATACTTCATTTAGGCTACCATTAATCTGTACATTCAAAGTAATTGCAACCAAAATTAGAATTTGGTGGGGGGGTGGTTTGGGGGTGGGATGAAATTTGAGGGCTATTAAGGCAGACCCATATAAGAGCTACCACCTTTTTGATAAGTTAAATATACTGGCTCAAGAAGTGACAAATAAAATAATAAATCAGAATAGGGAATTCTGAAATAGATCTCTGCACATATGGAGATTAAACCTGATAAAGGAAGCATTTCAAATCAGTGGGAAATAGTGGATTTTGCAATAAATTGTATTAGAAAAACTGGATACCTTTTTTAATATCAATAGAGACCAAGTAACTAAATAAGGGTTATAAGATATTGGTCATGTATGACTATATACAAAACATAATAAAGTGACAGAGATTATCTGATGTAGATAGGAGAAGGTTTTTCCTTTAATAAGAATAATCAAGAATAGCTTTCTTGGCTCGGCGCCTGTGGCTCAATCGGCTAATGCACCAGCCATGTACACCTAAGGTGGCGGGTTCGAATCCCCAGCCCGGGCCCATCAAACAACAATGATGGCTGCAACCAAAAAAGATGGCCGGGCATTGTGGCGGGCGCCTGTGGTCCCAGCTACTTGGGAGGCAGACGCAGGAGACTCACTGGAGCCCAGGAGTTGGAGGTTGCTATGAGCTGTGATGCCATGGCACTCTACCCAGGGGGATAGCTTAAGGTTCCGTCTCAAAAAAAAAAAGAATAGCTTTCTTGATGAAGTGACATTAGAATGTATTCTACTGAGATGCAAGTAGCTATTCTAAGAAATTGTTTAAGAATAAAAAAAATACAAATATAAAAGCCCTAAAATTTATTGTAAAAAATAGGTTTATTTCACATTTGATGGATCGGTAGAAGGCTATTACAATAGCAGAATAAAGCAGCGGTAAGGAGATAGACTTAAAGCTTATGCTACCAGAGATGCATTTAAGTACTGAAATTAGGTGCCCATCATAGGGGCATATGGAAAGGTAGTCAGAGGAGGATCCGTGTGCATCATATTTAGCTGAAACATAGCAATACCAACATATATGATGTCCTTACACAGAAGCAGGTGCCCTGTATTAGCCAGGGTATGTGAAAACCTAGTTTACCCTTTATTTTACAGAAAAATAAAAAATTCAGCAGATTTAGGTTCTACCTACTTCACTAGTTTTTCTAAAATCTAGTGATTTTGCCACTGGCGCAAAAATAATTAAGTTTAGTAAATTTGAAACTCAAAGATTGAATGTAACTGATAAGTAATAACCTAACCCTTAAGTTTCTATCTAATATATTTGAAAAGTATTATTAGGAGTTAACAGAAGGAAATAGTATCATCAATTATACTATCAGGAAAGAAACGTCAATACAAACGAATACTAATTGGTACTAAATTTTTCAAAAGGTGAAAAAACACAGTCCACCTAACATTTCCAGTTAATTCCTCCAATTTGTTCTATACAGAGCTATTATTTCTATTTTTAAGGAACTGTGGCTTATTAATCTAATGAGACTTGATAATTAAATTTTCCCAGAACTATTTTCAAGACGTACCCCATCTCTTTTATTACTGGCTATATTGTTCATAGCATGGAATGTCTTTTCCATAAGCATTATGTTTGAGTATCCTTAAAAATTAGCAGCTAGTATCCACTCTGAGCATCTTTCATCTCTATGCATTTAATCTCATGTTTAATGAAGAAATAAACGTACTAAGCACAATGACAGGGCTTTCAGAGTTATAGAAATAATAAGTAAATGTACAAACATTTCAGTACACATTCCAACGGTGTGCCAGTAGACGTAGAAAGTAATCTCCTGTCACTTACATAGTACACTGAAATCTAACTAACTCTTCTGATATGTGGGTCATCACGAAAGTTTTGAGATACACGAAAACCAGGAAACATAAAATCTTCAGGGACAGAAACCAGCGAAGCCCTCCAGTAGCATGGCTAAGCCACACAAGTTGAAACTTGCACGGTGAATCAGAAAGGACACTACTGACTGTGTTTCTTGAGAAATAACAGACCCTAACACTGTCTCAAAACTTTCACAGTGACCTACATATATGTGTGTATAAATACATTCAACATTTGTGCATGCATTTACAACGTTTATGCTTGTTAAAAACAGCTATTTCTTCAACATTAGTTTTTAAAGTGCTGAAAACCTTACATTGTATCTTAATTATTCTTATGTTCTTATCTAAGATCTTTCACTGATAAATTAAGCTCTCCAAAACTGGTTATTGAATTGATTCTCACTATCATTTGCTGTGGAGTAGATAGAGTTCAGTGTCATGCAGAATTTGACATTAAGCTTCCCTGTTTCAGATGCAAATCGAGTGGTTTCAGAGGTACGTCTAACTGAACCTCTAAAAGATTCCATTATGAGAATGTACAATTAAAATACTGACTCCTTTACCATGATTCTAAAATAATATTATCATGTTTCAGTGTGCCTACAAACTTTTAGGTATACTGCAGGCAAAATAAGTCACAAAGATTTTAATGTATGTGTCCAATCTAAGTCTTTGTCCTTTCTATTCTGTATACCCAACAGAGTTGACAGGCAAAGGAAAAGATGGGAAGAGATACCCATGGGAATTGTGCTGTAGAATGTCTTCCAGATACCAATAGAATTCATAAAATGAAACTACTTCTAAACTACTGTTAAAAAATTCATTTTGACCCAACATTTGCTAATCACACAAGATGTTACAGAATATCACCGTTTGTTATATCTACAAAGCAAAAGAACACATGAATACACTGTATCCAGCCATGTGTATAATCCTCCTGGAGTTGATCTTCAGCGCATTGTATCATAGTGGGAGTGTGGCTTTTTCTGCCACTTCTCTGTAGCATATAAAAGGTATTAACTTTCACTTAAAAAGGAAATAATGAAAGGCAGAAAAAGCAGCTTCTGTTGGTACATAAACACCAGGCATTGAGATTCTATAGCGCATCCTAGGAGAAACCAGGGAACCAAGTTAATGAGCTTAAAACCTCAAAAATCTGTGTTTATGATTCAATTATTTGAAAGCAGTTTCTAAAATATCTCCTACATGATACTAGCATATTTTCCTCAGTAATAAGTGCTACTTTGTTTATCTACCCCGGAATGTTGTCTTCACTTTAATTGCTGCTAAGCTCTTTGCTTGAAGTTTATAGCTTCATCCTCCAATACCCCCAGATTTTCTTTCTATCTGGATTGTGTAGCGTGTGGTCACTGAGGTTACACTGGCTTTTCCTCTTTCATGTTTAGCTTCATTGCCTCAAACTTTTCTTCCCACTGCATACATATGAGGTCATTTATTTCTCCATCTTTCCATTCAGTCTAAGTGCAGATTTTGTGAGTGTTTTGTTCAGTTGTCTTTATTTTTAATAGAAATGTGGCTTCTTTCATTTATTTTCCTCATTAAAATGTCCAGATTTATTTTCTATGTGCTTGTTTCTTCTTTAGACCAGAATAACACAAAACATCACCACTATGTATTACCTTGAAAGAGATTTACCCATCAATTTATTATATCGTAGAAATGTACTTCCAGTTTATCATGAAATTATAGGCACATTAATCAACAAAAGGATCATTAGCAGAATTATGTTATTGCCAATGATAAATATTAGCTAACTTCTGAAATTCTGATGAAGTGGAGAAGCACAAAATTCATCAAATGCTAGCTATTTCTGGTAATTTGTGATTTTTAAAAACCACAATTTCTATAATAACAAGTAACACTTATTGAAAGAAAAAGCTAATTAAGTCAAGGGTGCATTTTTGTCAAAAGAACTAAGGCTGTATTTAATTATACACAGCTTTCCTCTATGAGCAGATAATGGTATCACCCTCACAATTGCTCATTTTTTTTCTAATCTGGTTTTAATATGCCCTATACTTCACTATTTTTATTAATGCTTTTATTGTCATTATAATGATTTGTGTTTAAGCTTCTTTGTAGACTATTTTAGCTATTCACAGTGCATTAACTCTTGACTGAAGGGCAAAAAGTATCAAATTCTGTCCACTGATACATGTCCATAATGAAACACGACCTTCGCAGGTTTAAAGTATTTTCATGAAACCTCAGATAAACACCTTCCACAATCAGAAATCATGTTAATTTATAATTATAGATATTGATATGTAATACACACATATCTACTTATAGTAGGTTTGAGATATGTGTGTTGTTTTCTAAGTGTATCACAATATTCACCTCTTTTTCTCCTATTCAAAAAATCATTAGCAGACCAAGTGATAACCTTGCCTATACACCAACTGATTTAAAAATGAGCATATTAGTTAAAAAACTGGTTACCAATTACAACACACCTCAGAAGTGATCGTGATCTGTTTCACGAGCCTAGGAACTGGTGACTAATCCAGGGTTTCATTTAAATACCACAGAAGGAGAGTAGTGGCAATAATTAACTGGTACCAGAGCAGGAAGACAGACAGGGTCCGGCTCTATCAAACAAAGTCCCGGTGGCTGGCAGAATCATGGCCCCTCCAAATGGCAAAGTCTTAATCCTTGGAATGTGTGACTATAACACCCTGTACAGACGTGATGAAATTAAGGTGCTTAAGATGGTAAACTGTCCTGGATTATCTGGGTAGCCCAATGCACTTACAAGTATCCTTTTATGGAAAAGAAAAAGACAGGATGGTCAGAGTTGGAGAAGGAGATGTGAGGAGAGAAGCAGAGACTGGAGCAGTGAGATTGTTGGCTGGAGGCTATAAATCAAAAAACATGTATGGCCACCAGAAATAAGAACAGAAGAAATGGATTATTTTCCACAGCCTCCAAAAAAAAATTCAAATCTGTTAGCACCTTGATTTTAGTCTAATGGAATCCATTTTGGACCTCATACTTGTAAGAATTCTCAGATAATAAATGTGTGTTATTTTAAGCCACTAAATCTTTAGCAATTTGCCACTGCAACAATAAGAAACTCATACAATGTTTAAACTCTTTCCAGTGGTTCTCAACCTTCCTAATGCCGTGACCCTTTAAAACAGTTTCTCATGCTGTGATAACCCCCAACCATAAAATTATTTTCGTTGCTACTTCATAACTGTAATTGTGCTACTGTTATGAATCATAATATAAAATATCTGATATGCAGGATAATCTTAAGCAAACCCTGTGAAAGGGTCGTTTGACCCCCAAAGGGGTTGTGACCCACAGGTTGAGAACCGCTGCTAGACCAATAAAGGTATATTAGCATATATTAAATGTATTCTCTGAATAATATGAATAATTTCCTAATGAGAACTTAGTTGATGGCAACTCAATTACAGTGCTAACACAGGCAGATATCAGCCAAGGGAGAAGCAGCAAGGCAATAAAAAAATCTTGTGACAAATAATATACCAATAATTTCCTGGCACAGGAAAAAGACATTTAATTGACCATATCCTTCACCAGATCAGAACTAACAATTTGCTTTCTACTTTCTGTTTTCCCCTAATTGCTACATAGCAGTTCTCCTACTGAATGAGAATGTATGAAAATCCAGGCATTTTAAAAGAAAAGTGGATAAAGAAGGAATAGAAATAAATGAAATAAACGATATTATTTCCTTTAAGAAAAAAGGTTACTGTAGCGTTAGTTACTAACTTTACCTAGTTAGGAAATTTAATTTACATATCTATTTCCATTGTGATTACTGCTTTTACAGAAAAGCATATGTACTTAATGAAACTAGCTTTAAAAATATCACCTTAATTTCCTGTCATATTTTTCTTCAGGTTTTCATAAATTACGATACATACAAGCTCTAGCAATTAAGTTTGTGAACACCTCCTAAAAAAAGTGCTGTGTACTTCATTGCTGAATATCACCATAGTCACTACAAAGTACTCCTCTTGGGAAGCTATGTACCAACACTAGCTCCTACCCCACCCTTCTGGAAGACCATCAGAGCTGTCATCATAGGGCATACAACAATAATGAATGCCACTCAGCAAGATACCACCACAGGTTGACACAAACACATTTGTGAGACGCTGATATACAAAGGTGAAACTTAGCAAGTTGTTTGTACAGTGCTGCCAATGTAAATTCACAGTGGCAAGTTCACAAACTTAATTGGCAAACCCTGTATGTGATAGCTCTTATGGTCATTCCAGAAAGAGTTCCAAAATGTCTTTAAAGAGTGACTAGGCACTGGCATCAGTGTGTGGCTTCCCAGAGAAAGTACTTCAAGGGTAACTGTAGTGATATTCAGCAATGGGGTATGTGGCATGTTTGCTAGAATGAGTTCATGGACTTAACTGTGAGACCTTGTGTTTTAAAAAGAGACAATGTTACTACAGATGATGCCATGCACTGGTTGCACACCATTTATGTACTATGTACATTTCTTAATATATGAATCTATCTTTATATATTAAGGGAAACAGCTGAGATCTAGCTGCTATCTAGTCCTTGCCCCATAAATTTAAGGATGAGCAATAGAAGTAGGTAACGTTCTTCTTATGTGATTGTTTGACAAATACCCAGAAGACATTATAAGATACTTCCAAATGTTAAGGAAATGTTTCTAGACTGACATCTGTTTCCTTCAGAATAGCAAAATGCTAGTTGAAGTTGAGCATTTAATATTACATAGCTTTACACTTAATATCCACATTTAAAATATAAGCAAGAAATTATAAATGTATGGTAAACAAACAGCGACGCAGATCATATACCTTGATGCTAAACAGCACATTAACTTCCTGTCCTATTTTTCTCAGGGTATTCATAAATTGAGATACATACAAGGTATGTATCCAACTAACACACAGTTTATGTCTGTATTACATTATGGAAAAGGAAGGTCCATTTGTTTTGATGAAAGTATCAATCTTAACATGTTATGAGGGTCAATCAACAAACACTAATTTGAGTAGTTACTATATTCTAGGCAATCCAACAGGAGTGCTCAGTAAAAATTAAAGAATGAAGACTATTTTAGGTAAGAAAGATAAAAGAAGAAAGCAACCTTTTTATCCCAGCCCAGTTGAGGAGAAAATCATGAAAATAAATGTATTAATCAAAGCAATTGTCAAGGACTATGACAAAGATTTGGTAAATAAATAAACCACAAATTTTCTATAGTGAAGTTGGAGAGCAATTCAAAGAAAAAGCTGATATTTGAGCTACCTTTACAAAAGAGTATAAAAGGGATTTCTAGCCATGCCTCATAAAAAATTCATAAACCACTTGTTTAGACCATTTGATATCAAATAGAATACAGGGATTTAGAATAGCCTCCAATGGAATTGACCAAATTGATAAAAACATGGCCTCATCCTATGAAAAATCTCTTTCTCTTCAACTAAGACACCCATCATCACATTTTTGATGCAATAAAAATCAATTTACATAGTGATCAGTAATCTGCGGTATTAAAACAGGCCAGCTCTTTCTTTTCAGTAGTTAATAAATTTCAACAGTGTTAAAATAAACACATGCCTTGTTTATCCACAACAGAGGTTTTTTACACACCCCAACTGTGCTATAGAAAGAAGTTAAAGTAAAACTAGAGAACACATATTTAAGAAACTTCAGCAGCTTCAAAAATTATTTACTCTGGTGTGCAAAGTAATGTTCCAATATTTTCCAACATTTAAGTACAGCTGAACTTCAACCAGGTCTTATAGTAAAATACTATACTTCAGACTTAAGCATACATTCCTTTCATTTCTGTCCAGTTGCTACAGGGCACAGCTATTCATATCTACAAAGCCGCTGGATTTACATGTGAGGGGCGACTGGGTTGAAATGAAGGTTGCATCTCAAGGGAAAGCATGTAACACAATGGAGTAGAACAAGAGAGGATTGTCTGAGGCACCTCTCTCCTACTTTGCAGGGCTTGTGAGTGTCCAGCTCTTTTTCACGTATTTATCAGGGGCAGTTACTATCATTCTTTTTGTTGTAGAAAATAAATGGACAGGGGTGGGGAAAGATGTCATGAGTAGGGCACAAAGTTATGTGTGGAATGAAGGGGGAGGATGATGGGAGGGAACAACTTACCAAGGTTCTTTAAACCCTGCAAGCTTAATGACCTTGCATATTTTATTAACAAATACACTTTCTAACCTCCAGAGAGACTTAAAACCTTGTGACAATGTCAGAGTTTTCTGAAAAGACTAAAGCACAATTTCTGTTAAAAAAAATTTTAAACAAGTGAAAATACCCTTTGATACTTTCTGGAGGAAAAGGAAAACCACTCATGTCTATAATTTTGATTGGTTCCAAAATTTAAAATGTTTTACAAACCACTATACACATACAAATGGATAAATGAATATGACCTAGAAAACAAGAACAAATACCACTTTTCTAGCTAATATACAAGCCAATGAAATTTAACAATAATTCAGAACATCTTCATCGGAATACACGAGAAGTTACTTACAAAATTAGTATTTAATTGGAGAGAACAGAATGTGCTATCATTTTAATGTGCTGAGACTTATATGTCGACAAATGATTTTAACATATATTAACCTATGTATAGGTTCATACCACTATGTGTGAAAATAAAGTTTAGAATCAACATTTCAAACTACATTTTAGAATATAAACTTACTGTAAGTTTCTAATCATTTGACAAATTAATTCCTCTGCAGGACCTATCTACATACTGGAAATATTAAAACAAGTGATAAAAAGCTTAAAATTGTTTTTAAAACCTGAACACTTTAAGGTTTAACAATTTTTAATCAAGAAAATATAAACAGTAGAATTAATAATACATTTCTCAAAACCATGTAATTTATAAAAGAAAAAGTTATCTACAATATTCATTTTTTTTTCTTATTAGAACAGACTCTGAAATGGCACAAATCTATGTTCAAATGCTCACGGTAACATTTAGTTCTAACTTGGGGCATCAATTGACAAGTCAGAGCTAATTGTTTTCCAGTGGAAAATAGGGATTACAGCTCTCTACCCACAGGATGGTTTGGGGATTATGTGACTGTAAAAATATTATATGATGAAAGCAAGTATCTCTCTAGCTGTTAGTCCCTACATCTTCCCTGACCCTATCCCTAACCCTTTAGTTTCATTTTTTCTCTGCTGCACATTGGAAGAAGAATTGTCTTAGGCCACAGACAGACAAACACTAATGAAAACTGATTAGCAAAAAAAAAGGAAAGAAAAGAAAAAGTCTGTACACACTTTTCGTGATACCACACATCTGACATCACAGATAAACAAAAAAAGTCCTCACAAGATGAGACAGTGGCCTGTGGGCTGCAGGTTGGACACCCCCACTTTAGACTATTTTTGAAAAGAATGAGCTATATTAATTTTCCATCTGAGGTCCAGGAGACAAAAAGAAATGTGTGAAGGACCTCTCCGAGAAGAGCAGACTCCTTCTGCTTTCAGTAATTGAAAGGATGTGCACAGGATTCCATCTGCCAACTGCATGCACTGATAGAACAAGCAGGAGAATTCCCTAAGCAGATAACTAACGATTAACACTGTATTTGTTAGGCTCAGTACTTTTTTAAAATATGGTTCTTATTTAAATGCATTTATTACATTATTATCAACCCAAATTTGGTATTAGCCTAATTTGGGGGTTTTTGCAATATTGGTGATAAGTACTTTATCACCTCATTGTATAGAAAGCTGGCTCTGCCTTTTGAGATTTCTATATGATTATTGTACCAGGGTTTCCTATGATTGCTGTTGCTATTAAGGGCCTTCCTGCCAGTGTAAAAATTCTTTCTGTGCACATCTTTGACAATAAAGATTAATGCTGTTTTCAAAAAATAAATAAATAAATAAAAATTTAAAATACTTTTATCTAATTATCACAGAAATATATTTAAGCATTGCAAAACAAAATCAAAGAATGAGAATGTAGAAGCCAATTAAACTTAATCATGTTTAGGACATTAAAACCTAACTTCATCAACCTGTTAGATATCTTTGACTCAGAGACAGAAGATTAGAAATAGTATTTGCTGCCTTTTTTTCCAAACTCACTAAGTGCATGAACTGCAAATCTTATATATGTCAACAGATACAATCCTATATTCCTTAACTCCTATAACTTAACCGTGGTGAGGCACTAGGAATAGGAAGTTAGCAATTTGTCTTCTTTTCCACTGAGAAGACACACTAATTTAAGATGATTTCTTTTTCACACAAACCAAAACATGCTGGCAGGTTGAAAGATTCAATGAATGTTTAGCATGAAAATGTCAATTTAAGAAGCTAGCTATTATCAGAAGGATTTTCCCCCTACATTTTATATCATACAGAAAGGAATATTTATGCATAAACTATAGACATTTTTAGCATCTGTATAAGGAGATGAAAACTTTTTTTTATGAGCTCCTGTAGGAAAATAAAATTATTTCTTTAATAAATAACACTTTATCTGTTTCTAAAATAGCTTAATGATTCCATGAGTCTATTATGAGGACTCATCATTACTCAAAATTTTCACTTTCAATAGTTTTATTAACAATGTGTTAACATTTTTTCTCTAACACTAATACTAAAAGCCCCAAATAAAAGCAACGTAATCAAGTGCTGTGTAGAGTACACTAACAGCATATAATCATATGTGAATTATTTTCACTCTCTTGGTCTCTTTCTATGTCTAAAAAGTGAAACATTTGGACTCAATGTGTATAAAGACCTGTTTTGATTCTACAGTTCCCTGACAGCTTTTTTTCTTCTTTTAAAATAATGTAGGACATCAAGAAAAATGACCATCCCCTCAGAATTCACTTGAAGAAAGAAATCTTTGACATATACTCTCAACAGAATGCACAAGTGTCACCATTCCAACACTAAGCAGTTGGAATGGAGAGTTTAATCCACATCAATGGGCCACAAGGAACTCCTGTTCCATCTGCCCCGGGGAGTTGAGCCACAACTTCACAGACCTGGCTGCTGTATTTTACTCTGCGGACCTCACTTTTTCTACCTTTTTCCGCTCATGAAAATGTTGGGACCTTTGTTTAAAGATGCTATCTTCTCATTCTTCCCCCACTTCTCCTTTAATCCGATCACCTCAACGGCTTACTCTTCAACACCTTGTGGCTTCCCATTCAATCACCTTTATGCTCCTTTCTGTTTTTCTCAGTAGATCATCTCATGTATCTTCTTAGTTTTAATTCATTCATGTTCTGATCATTCCCCAATCTTTACCTAGATTTTCCTTTAAATTATAGACTTGCCTGCCTACCTGCTTATTCCTTAGGCATTTCTAACGCAGCATAATAAATCTGTACCACCCTCCTCTAATCACATTCCCACTCCCGTTCTCTCAGTGTCAGCAAAGGCAGCAGCCTCTCGCCCAGAGCCACCCAGCAGAATGTTCTGTGATGATGAAGATACCCTACTTCTGCCTTCTCCAGTGTGGAAGTCACCAGCCACACAGTGGTTGAGCATGTAAAGTGTGGCAAGTAAAAAACGGATGGAGGAACTGAATATTTGATCTTAGCATTCTAAACTCCTGCACTTAAAAAAAAATATGTTTGGCTAGGTATTAAGTTCTTCCTCATTTCCATTACCATTACCAAAGATGGGCGCAAACAAGAGAGACTATGGACAAAACTTAAATTCTAATCAGAAGAGAAAATTCTAAATCTCAGATACAAACTCTATTTTAAAAAAAAATTCATTGTGTAGAAAATAGAAGTGGAAAAAAGTGATAATTTTAGATATCTTAGTTACAAAACAACAGGTAATATCAGTTTGTGTTTTATGCCGTGAGAATAAAACAAGCATGAAATAATACATTATTTAAAGTATAACCTTATTTATTTATTTAACAGGTATTTATTGAACACTGGCTATATGCAAGATATCATGCTAGGTAGTGGACATCCTACATGACAATAAATAGACATATCCCTGATCCCACACAGTGTTAATATAGTGAGTTCTTCCCCTAAGCCACCTTTCTTTTTTGGTTTACAATTTCAGGTTTCCTTTCACACTCGAAGGAAAACTGACAAAAGAGAATTTGGGGTGGGGAAGGAGGGCAAATATTTTACTCCTAGAGAAATAATGGTTTACCAATTAAACTATAGTTTAAACTTTCTCTATAGCATTATAAGATTAAATCTGATATTTTTTACAATAAACTTGTGCAATGAAAAAAAATGTAACTTTAAAAAACAGCTTCAGGGTAGTGCCTGTGGCTCAAAGGAGTAGAGTACCAGCCCCATATGCATGCTGGAGGTGGCAGGTTCAAACCCACCCCTGGCCAAAAACTGCAAAAAAAAAAAAAAAAAAAA
>CAUYQV010008239.1:0-11778 GCA_963574575.1 Galagoides demidoff
TGTGGTCCCAGCTACTCGGGAGGCGGAGGCAGGAGACTCGCTTGAGCCCAGGAGTTGGAGGTTGCTATGAGCTGTGATGCCATGGCACTCTACCCAGGGGGATAGCTTGAGGCTCCGTCTCAAAAAAAAAAAAAAAAAAAAGAAAAATTACAGTACTCAGAACCTAGCTCTCTACATGGCTGGCAGTGAGATGATCACACCTATGTAAAATTTATATATCATGTAAGAGTGATTTATAGGTTTTAATTTTTAGAATCATCCTATGCATGACGGAAGTTAGCATCCTTGACAACAGTGCTCCAGAGTAAAGGAGTAGCAGGAGGCCAGGAGGCTGGTGGAGAGCATGCAGGCACTAACAGCTCTGGGGACAGTCCAGATCACCAGTAAAGGAAGACTGGCACAATGACTCTCCTCTCCACCCTCTCCACCCAAGCCACCCACAACCTCTCACTGGAACTATTGCAGTAGCTCCCAGAGACAGCCCCAGTCCCACCCTGTCCTTGGCACAGCAGCCAGGGGGATACAGTTAATATGTGTCTCCTCTTGTCCTGCCTGTGCTCAGAGCCTTCCAGGTGGCTCCCTGTTTCCCTCAGAGGAAACACAAAGGCATCAAAAGGTCCTACAAGAATTATTTGTCCTCTTCCCCCCACCCCCATCTCCTCCCCATTACACTTGTTTACTCAGTTCCAGCCTACTCCACTGATTTGCAAAATACCAGGCAGCTCCTACCTGTTGGCTTTGCAATGGCTGTTCCCTCCACCAGGGATGCTCTTCCCTCAGCTATTCCTTGGATCCTTTCTCGCCTCCTTCAAGTCTGCGTGCAGCTGTTCCTGCAGCAGAGGGGACTTCCTAACAGCGTGTTTAAAACCGTACTTCACAAATGTCAAGTGCACAAAAGACAAGGAACAACTAAATAACTGTTGCAGAGCACTGGAGACGGAGATCTGTGACAACTCAATGCAGTGGGCCTCCTGGACAATGTCAGAGGACAAAGTGGGTGCGGTCTGGATTTTAGTTGGTATTTTACCCACCTTCCTATCTTAGTCTTGATAAATGCACCCTGGTTGTGTGATGGATTAACACTGGGGAGGCTGGACTGGGGTACTCAGGAACCTTCTGTGCTATCTTTGCAAAACTTGTAAATCTAAAATTTGAAAATTAAAAAAATGTAATTATTAGCTAAAACAATCGCAAATCAATCTCAATAATTAATTAAAATTATTGAACTAATTAAATTTTTGAAATAAATAAAATGGTTAAAAATAAAAGTTGACCCCACCGACACTTGTCCCTGTCCCCTGTTTTGTTTTTTCCCCTTGCACTCCTGCCCTCTGGTGCACAGTCGAAGGCCCTCAGGTAGCCAGTGTGTGGTCACCTTCCTACGCTGGGTGTGAGGACAGGTTCTAACTGCTTTGTGAACAGTGCTGTAAACCCAGCTCCTGGAATAAATATCATCATATTCATCTATAAATTGTAGTGTCTGGGCACCATAATTTATTCACTCAGTCCTCCATTAATAAATTTTTAGGTTGTTGTCAAATGTTTTTTGTTGTAAATAATGCCAAAAATCTTTTTTTTTTTTGGCTGGGGCCAGGTTTGAACCCACCACTTCCAGTATATGGGGCCGGCACCCCACTCCCCTGAGCCACAGGCACCACTCCAATGCCAAAAATCTTTATATTCAAATTTTTAACAGTGGCTTTTCTGGATCAAAGAACTGGGACATTTAAAATTTTGATGAATATTGCCGAATATCCTCCAAAAAGCAGTGATGCTGGGAACGTCTTTCCCCGTAAGCTCAGGTTAGTACCTGTCTTCCCTGCCAGGACACAGGCTCTGCAGGGACCGGCTTTGCCTGGCTTGTTCAGGGCTGTGAACTCAGCTTCCAGAAAAAATATTTGTTGAGTAAATGGCACGGGTGGGTAAGATCTACTGCTAAAATTGATGGGATAAGATAAAGAGGTTTAAATCTATTCTTTAAAGTTAGTAAAGTACTGTGGAAGGCAGAAAAATAGCTCTGCAAAGATGTTCGCATCCTGACCCCCAGAGGCTGGGAAGATGGTACTTTTCAGGGCAATAGAGACTTTATTGCAGAGATGATAGAAGGAGATAGGGAGATGATTTGGACTACCTTGGTGGTCCAGTGTAATGACAAGGGTCCTTATGTGAAAGTCAGAAGGAGGTGTGAAGACAGAGACAAAGGGGCAGACAGAGAGACCGAGAGAGAGGGAGAGAAGGACTGGAAGATGCAAGAATGGCTTTGAAGATGGAGGACCAGCCAGGAGCGGACCCTTGAAGGTGGCTGCTGGCATCCGGAAAAGGGGAGGAAACAGAGGCTCCCTCAGAGCTTCCAGGAGGAAGGGCTCTGTCAACCACACCTTGGTCCTCAGAATCCCTAAGACACAAAGTCTGCGGTAATTGTTATAGCAACAGCAGGACATGAATCCAGGTGCCACGAGAAGGATTAAAATAAAAATATAAACCCCCAACTTGTGCTGTGGGAGAGGTGTGACGGTGAGGGGGGAAGCAGGCAACTAAAGCCTTGGCATTATATCTGGGAACCAAGAGTCCAAGGTCAGTAACCCTGGACCTACCTAGGTTATTTCACGTTTACATTAGTTCAGTAATTTTAATTAATTATTGAGATTGATTAGCGATTGTTTTACCTAATAATTACATTTTTTTTAATTTTCAAATTTTAGATTTACCAAACATCCAACTTCAGCGTTGATATCTGGGAACCAAGAGTCCAAGGTCAGTAACCCTGGTCCTAGGTTATTTTACATTTCAACTACAGTTTTGGAGAGAATTGCTAGGAAGATTAAAACCAAAGTAGTTCCACACCCTGCCCCTTGGCTGTCACTTGCTCTCATTTGCTCATGTGCACATATGAGTTCACAAAATACTCGCACTGCCCCGATATACCCTGGGGATCCCACAGACACAGGGCCCAGTGAACACGACAGGACGCTGGGCCAAAGAAGGAGGGTGCCCAGTCCGTAGCTGGGTGTCCCCACTAGTGGACACTCTCCTAGTGGACCCTTTCCTGTCCCATTACTCACATAGCACTTACAGGGTTATTTCCATCTTCGTGAGCAATGGGTGTGTGATGATGGGCAGCCACTGACCTGGCCGTCGGCCACACAGCGGCATACTCCTCTGACATTCTGGACTGTGCACAGGTACGGCCTCTACAAGTCCTGCTTATTTGTCCATCTTATATAGGACCACAGATCACATGATGGCATATGCTGCCTCCTGCTCCAGGCCAGACCGTTCAACCATCCCCACCCAGCAGGTGTGGCAACTAAAGCCCGGAACTGGCCATTGGGCCTCAATTTTCTCATTTGTCAAGGGCAGATTTGCAAGTGCCCTTCCTGAAGGAAGCTTTAGAATTTTGGAGGGCCAAGTGAAGCTTCTTTCTCAGTGGACCTGGCCCCCTGGGTGGGATGGGCTCTGGAGGGGAACTCAGTACTCTCCTGGGTCTGCAGTGGTTTTTCTTTTTTTGTCCTAAAGAACCTCCATCACCCTCATCATAGCACTCATGCTTTCTTGCCAGATGCCTTTAGAGCAGGTGCTTTCTGGGGCTGGAACTTTTTGACCCTTCTGGCCTATGGCTCTCTGGTTGGAGCCTTCTTGCTTGCAGTGGGCATCCTTTTTGCTGGAACTTTAGTAGCACTTGCACAGCAGCACCTTTAGCAGGTGATGTTGGGAGAAAAGCTTTCAGGAGAGCTGCCTTTTGAAGGTTTTTAACTTCATTTGTGATTATTTTGTTCCTCATTTTCTTTGCCTTCATAACTTTAAAATAATCAAAATCTACACTTCTGGCAGGCATCGTGCGGGAACTTGAGGGTGAAGTCAGCCAGCACGCGCATGTGAAGCCATGGCCTGTCTTCTCCCCTGCATGCAAGGCCCTGTGTTGATCAACACCATCTACACTCAGAGCCAGCTTTCTAGCCTGAGACCTCCAGGAGATGTAGGCCACTGGGCCAGCCCCCACGAAGCCCCTGAACAGCATGTCAGTGATGTCTGGCAAGAAGGGATGGGTCTGTGGTGTTGCGAGCACTCTGCAGTGGACATGGAGATGTGAAGGAAGTCAGACCCCTGGCCAGCAGCTCCCACCCTTTACGCCGTGTCCCTTGCATGGGTCACGTTTCTTCACCTGCCTTGACATGACACTAATCAGACTCTCCTGCCTTCCTTACAGGGCCCAGGGTCCAAGGAAGGAATTCCAAAGGGTCATAACACTGCGGCTCAGGTTCTGGGGAAGCCACAGAAGACTGATACCCCCTCAGCCTCCCACATGGGGTGCCGGCCAGCAGTGGGCCTGAAGTGCAGTTGGATCTGTGTCCCTGATTTCATCAGAGATCCTTCTTTTCTGAACTCCACTGCCAGCAGAATTGGGAAAGGCCAAGCAAGTGGCCCCAAAGGGCAGGATTGGCTTTTCCCCAACATTGCTAAAAGACAGGGGCCCAGCATCCACAGGGCAGCCTCCATCTAGGCTAATTCTGGAAGGTTCTGGTATAATCTTACACTCACATGTGCGCAAGTGTGTGCAATACTGGTGTGCAGCCAGGTGAGCTCAAGCATACTGCTCAGGCATTCATGCTTGTGTGTAGGCGCATCAGGGCTGCACTGCGTGTGAATTTGCACAAGGCATGAGAGAGTACAGTGGCTCTTGCGTGGGTACAGGAAAAGCATGGGACAGCCTTGCTGCCAATTTCAGTTCATGGCTACATTGTGTTTGGCTGGCTGGCCTGATGTCTTAAAAAAAAAGTGAGCGAGAACCAGGAGAATTAATGTATTAATTCATATGTTCAGCTTCTTTCAAAAATTGTTTCTGTAGGCATCCATTAACTAAGGCAGAAGGCTCTGTCCTGCCCTGCTCCTCTAAAGGGGCCATGCGATTATAGCTTGTCAGAGCCCTCACCACTCCCTGTCATCCCATGCTTTACTTACGTCACCCATTTGTGTTAGCTCCTTGGCTCCTGTAGGAACTTGAGATCCTTGACTACATCCCAACAATGTAGCAGTGCAGTTAAGTTGGGTCTACAATGTCCCCTGCTCCACCTGGCCGGCTTCCCCCTCACTGCCTCCATTACCTGGAGACACTTTGCTCAGCCCAGTCACTCTGTCCCTGCCTGGGTTTCTCCGGGCATTGCCTCCCTGGCCTGTGGTGTCTCTCCTCACCCTCTCTCTTCCTCAGTCCCTCCCCATGCTCCACCCCTGCCCTGCTTGGCATGCTGCCAGCAGGTTATCCAAAAAGATTATTATCTTGAAAGTTGGAACCAGGAATCCTCCGAGGAAGACAAATATCTTTGGGAAAACACTTGGATTAGCCCATGGTGTAAAAGGTGAGGGTATAATTGTGATCAGCCAAATTGCTAAAAACAAACAAAAAACTCTTAAAATGCAACAATAAGAAGAAAATTAACAATCTGATTAAAAATAGGCAAAAAACCTGAACAAGCACCTCACTAAAGACTTGTAGGTGATGAGTTGAGCACATGGGAAGATGCCCTGCCGCTCGTGTGTCCGTCTGTCTGGGTTGCCAGGAAGGTATACCTGAGGCTGGGTAATTCGTAAAGAGAAGAGGTAATTTGGTTCATGGTTCTGTAGACTGTACAAGAAGCAGCATGCCACCATCTGCTTTGGGGAGGGCTTCAGGAAGCTTCCAATTAAGGCAAGTGTGTTACATGGTGGAGAAGAAGCAGGAGGGGAGGGTGACAGGCTCTTTTAAACAATCAGCTCTTGAATTAACTAATAAAGTGAAAAGGCAACTCTTTATCTTGGGGAGGGCATAAGCAATCCCTGAGGGATCCACCCCCATGATCCAAACACCACCCACCTCCAACACTGGGGGTCATATTTCAACATGAAATTTAGAGGGGCCAAACATCCAACCTCATCATCATGTATCATAGGAAAATGTAAATTGAAGTAACAGTGACACACCACAGCACACCTATTACAAAAGCCAACAGTCAGAACACTGACAACACCGAATCCTGGCCAGGGTGTGGAGCAGCAGGAACTCCCGTTCATTGCTGGTGGGGATGCAAAAGTGGTGCAGGCAGCTTGGACGGCAGCTCACCAGTTTCTTACAAGACTGAACAGAACATGCTCTCACCACGTGGTCTGGCAATGGCACTCCTTGGTGTTTATCCAAATGAATTGAAATCTTAAGACCACAGAAAAGCCTGCACACATATGTTTATACCAGCCTTATTTGTAACTGTCAAAACTTGGGAGAAACCACGGTGTCCTTCATGAAAATAAACTGTGGGACACCCAGACAATGAAATATTCATGTGAAAAAGAAAAGAATTATTGACCATGAAAAGATATGGAAGCAGTTCACATGTATATTATTAAGTGATAAGAGCCAACTTACAAGGTGTATACTATATGATGCCAACTTTATTGCATTCCAGAAAAGCAAAACTACGGAGACAGTAAAAAGATTAGAGGTTGCCAGACGCTTGAGGGAGGATGGATGCATGGGTGGGGTACAGGGGATTTGTAGGGCAGTGATATTATTATGTGTGATATGTACCATTGCACACTTGTCAAAACCCATAAAATGCACCACACCCAGAGTGAACCCTCAGGAAACTTCAGGCTCTGGGAGGAAATGCTGATCAACGGAGGTCAGTGGGTATAACTATAGGCGAAAGGCCTAAATGCCTCTGGCCAAAAAAGCTGTTTGAGAGAGAGCAGTGAAAAGACTTTGTGCAGGTTTACTTGTGAGAAACTGAGGCAGAATCCCATATGGCCAGATTGGTTGTGGGCCTAAAAACTCACTGACCTAAGGTCGGTCTGGTTGGTTGCAGGCGTAAAAACCCCCTGACTTAAGGCTCACACGGGAGGTTTGCACACAAATTTCTGTATGCCCTAGAAGTTTCTTTATGCCTTGTTTTAAAGATTGAAGTAACTGCCTCCAAATGGCAAGGTCAGTAGGACAGATTTTCAAACCATCTCTTTCCTCCATAGTCTCAGGCTTCATCAGAGAAGAACAAAAGAAGTAATGGCTAACAACATGTTCTCCATTAAGTTATGTTAAACCGGGTTATGTTAAAAGGTGTATGTTGGGTGGACTGTCAGATTACTAGGGAGGAGCTACTCATGAGGTAGTTAGTCACAGGATGTTTAAATAGATTAATGAAGTCATTGATGTCCAGTGCACATGTGCAGAGGGATTGTAATGAATATTAATGAGGTCATTGATGTATAGTGCACATGTGCAAAATTGACTATATGAACCAGAAGTAACATCATCAACTTGCCGCTTGCCATGAGAGAGCAGTGGTCCCTGGCTGTGTAGGCCAGTAGAATAAATAAAGTAACTGGCCATTTTGCCTGAGCGAGTAAATGGTCACCTTTATCTAAAATACAATTTCAATAAGCATGCTTATTCTCTGTGACATCGCTTTTCCATGAGACCCTGATGGCAACGTGTCACAGATACACCATCCTGGGGGTGATGCTGACAGTGGGGAGGTTGAGCCCATGTGGGAACAGGGAGTATGTGGAAATCTCTCTACTTTCCATTCAATTTTGCTATGAACCTAAAGTAGCTCTCAAATAAAAAGAGTAAGGTTTACTAATTAAAAAATGAGTAAAATGAGTAAATAGAGACTTAAAGGAGAGTTTAATCCCCAAAGCAACTCAGAAGGTGAAATCCCGGTTAGCTGACATTACTTTTGAATTACTTTCTTGAGTTGCAGCTAAAGTGCAGTGTGCCACGTGCCTGCCTCCTGCACGGTCACACAGGGGACCCTGCAGTGGGGTCAGATAAGTTGTCATCTTGCATTTAGCCTTCAACAGTGGGATAGAACTCGTGGTACAAGAACTGGGGTGCAGAGTGGGAACAGCAAATTCTAATTTCTGGCTCCATGCTCAGTCCAAGGCATGCAGGATGGAGTGAAGAAAGGAATATCCTGCGTGTCTCTCTCCCCTTCACGTTTTGGGGACAACCATAATTCAACTCATGCAAGTTAAAGGCAGGTGTGGGCTAGTCCTCAGAATGCAATGGTAGCAACATTGCATGCAATCCTACTGACCTCTGTCGTATGCTGGTGCCCTCTGCATGTCTGACTCAGAAGGCTATGCTGTGGGTGGTGCCTATGGCTCAGTGAGTAAGGGTGCCAGACCCCATATACCGGAAGTAGTGGGTCCAAACCCGGCCCCTTCCAAAAAAAAAAAAATGGCTGTGCTGCTCCTGAGAGGAGAATGGAGGAGGAAGCTTAGGGCTCCTGGGCATCTACAGTGCTTCCAAACTGGGTAAGACACACCTCGATAGGTCTCAAGGTGAAGCGAATTGGTCTACTTGGCTTGAAAAGTCTTAGGTCTCAGGGAGGTTTCTGTGGCTTTGAAGGATGAGGGCCCTGCAAGGGGGTGGCCCATGGGGTCCCAGCTGCTCTTGCCCCCCCTCCCTGCTAGTGTCCACTTCTCCCACTCCCATTGCTCTGACTCTTTACTGTAAAGGACTGTTCGTGAGGATTTGGGCCTTTACAGACCACAAATGGTCTCCGTAGCAATTCTTCTTTGTTTTATTTTTGTTTCTCACAACCCTTTAAAAATGCAAATGTAATTCCTAGCTAGCTGGAGTGCAGTTTGCCAGCCCCTGTTCTAGAATTTCAAAAACCTCCCTCTCTTTGCAGTGTTGCCCCTGCTCTCCCCCCCTCACTCCCACCCCAGACCTGGAATCAGCTGTGGTCTGTGAGGAGAGGTTCCTGAGCCTCCTACCCTCTTTTCCAGAGGAGAATCTTTCTCTGAACTGGTAACATTTTCTCTGCCTCATAAAATCAGTGCTTTGCATTCAGAAGCAGCACAGCCCTGAGGGTGCAGGGAGGAGTCCCAGGGGACAGGCCCCATCCACCCCCGTTACAGGGTGATCTGGAACTAAAAAGGTCCAGCCTCTGTCCCTCTGTGTGTTCCTCTGAACCTCAGTTTTCTGGGCTGTAAACTGGGCTGCCAGGAGAAGTGTGTGCAGACTTCCAGGCATGGTGGGACTTCCACCCACACACTTCCCCCGCTCTATCTTGCCTGTTCTCCTGGACTTCCCTTTTCACTCCCATTTGGGCAGCTTATTGTCCCAGGCTCTGGGAGACATGTCTACTCTGTGTTGATAGGATGGGACCATCAGTGCATGGTGTGTAGTGGGGTGGGGAAGGGGATGGCATCGGCTGCGTGGCCTAGGCTGGGCCCAACCTACCACTTCAGCTTCCTGGACTCAGGCTATTGATGGTCTAGGGTCATCCACATGGCTGATGGCTGAGTCATTATTGCCCTCAACAACCACAACAGAAAGGTGTGCTGCAGACCCAGCCGCAGGACCTCAGAACATGACACTGTTTGGAAACAGGGTCATTGCAGATGTGCTGAATTAAGATGCAGCCACATGGGAATAGGGTGGCCCTTAACCCAGCACGACTGGGGTTATAAGAAGGGGAAATCAGGACACAGGTGCACATGTAGGAGATGCCATGTGAACGTAAAGGCAGAGATCACGATGACGTGCTTTTAGGCCAAGGACCACCAAAGATTGTTGCGGGGAGGCCTGGAAAGTGTCCTTGCTCAGCCCTTAGAAGGAACAAGCCCTGCCTCCCTTGGAGCCTGGACTTCACACCTCCAGAACTGTGAGACATAAGTTTCTTCTGTTTAACCCCTAATTTGTGGTGCTGTGGGCCTCTGGCAAATTCTAAGCAGAGACTCTCTCTTTCTCCTGTACAGAGATCTGTAAAAAGATGGCTTTGGGCTCCTGGGGTCCTGTCTGGCTGACGGTTTGCCAAAAAAAGAGCTTGTCTGTAATCAGAGAGACTGAGCTTCTGTGAGATGGGGGAGGCTGCTGCAGGAGGGGGCCCTGCCAGGTACGGGGGTGAGGAGGGAGGCCCCTTCCAGGCCCCTCCTGGTGCTTTGCCTCTGGCTGTGACTGGGTGCAGCCCAGTATTTGTTTGCTGAGCTGCATCTGGCTTTGGGCAGCTGAGGAGCTGGGGAGGGAAGCAGGCACCTGGCTCTGGGGTAGATGGTAGCAGGAGGCTGGGCACAGAGGAGGAAGGGCAGGAAGCTGGGATAGTGTGTGAGTCCTGCCTCGTGGGTGCTCTGACCCTAAGATCACCACAACTGGCCACTCTGCATTTTAGTTCTCTTTTCCCTTATGTGGCATCAGTAAAATGCTGTAAAACATCAGGAGCTGTCTTAGCTGTGCTTGGGGTGACAGGAAAGACTCTGAGACCTACGTGATGGAAACCACAACTGCTCATCCCATCCTCCCAGGCACGGCCCTTTCTCCCATGGGGGAGATGCATTCCCCAGATGGAGAGGCACTTGCTTCACACAGGGGCGCCTTTGCCTCGAGTTGGTGGAGGGGCAGGGGAACGGAGTGTGCCGGGACTTCTCTTCCCCAATAAGCCTGGTCTCAGATTCTGGGTTTGGAGAAAGGCCGGTTACTGGGTGAGACTGAGACTCTGGAGCAGCTGTGATGACTAGAAGTCGCAGGGGCCTAGCAGAGACGTCAGCAGATGTGGGCCAGGTGAACTGCAGGGGGCCAAATGACAAGGGGGCACAGGGACACCATTCCTTGCTTTGGCCTGGCACCCTGAGGATGGAGGTGATGGGAGGGGATGGGGATCTAACTAGCAGAAACTGACCTCCCATGGTGGACTGAGCTGATGGACAAGTAGAGACATGAGCTGGTCAGAGAGGGCAAGCTGGGGCCATTTAGGGCTGCACCACAGAGGGGCTTGTGGCCATCCTTATGGGCTGAATTGTGTCCTCTAAATTCATTCAAGATCAAGGTGCTGACAGGGCAGGTCTCTGCTGAGGCTTCTCTCCTTGACTTGCCCATGACCTCATTCTCTCCACGTTGTCGCCCAAACTTCCCTGTCCACTTGCATCCCTATGGTCTCTTTGTGTGTCCAAGTCCCATCTTCTTGTGAGGACACCAGTCAGATGGATTAGGCCTCATTCAGCTGTCCTAATTCCCAGTACCTCAGAATGGGAATGTGTTTGGACAGGGCCTTTGCAGAGGTAAGAAGTTAAAGTGGAGTCACTAGGGCGGCTCTGATCTAATATGGCCAGTGTCCATATAAGAGGACATCAGGATTGAGACATGCACAGAGGGAGACTGTGAAGACAGGGCCATCTGGAAGCCCAGGGCAGAGACCTCAAGAGCTGACCCCTTGATCTTGGACTCCCAGGTACCAGAACCATGAGAAAATAAGTTTCTGTTGTTTAATTCACCTCACCTCTGATTTTGTTAGGGCGGCCCTAACAAGCTAAGACTCACCGCTCTGAGGACTCTGGATTTAGTAGGGGTGCTTGCAGGGAGCTGTAGCTGTGCTGCCCGGCATCTCCCAACCTCGTCTTCACTGCCTGGGGTGAGCCAGCTTGCTGAGTCTGTAGCAGGCCTGGCCGGGGCAAGAGAGTTTTCTGCAGTATAAGTCCCAGGACTCTAAGGGTGTATTTTACACATTGGGGTTTGTTAAGGTTTAAATGTGTTTCCTCTAAAATTCAGGTGTTGCGGCTCGGCGCCTGTGGCTCAATCGGCTAAGGCGCCAGCCACGTACACCTAAGGTGGCGGGTTCGAATCCCCAGCCCGGGTCTGCCAAACAACAATGATGGCTGCAACCAAAAAATGGCTGGGCGTTGTGGTGGGCGCCTGTGGTCCCAGCTACTTGGGAGGCTGAGGCAGGAGACTCGCTTGAGCCCAGGAGTTGGAGGTTGCTGTGAGCTGTGATGCCATGGCACTCTACCCAGGGGGATAGCTTGAGGCTC
>CAUYQV010008244.1:0-12185 GCA_963574575.1 Galagoides demidoff
GGGCCCGCCAAACAACAATGATGGCTGCAACCAAAAAATGGCTGGGCGTTGTGGCGGGCGCCTGTGGTGCCAGCTACTTGGGAGGCGGAGGCAGGAGACTCGCTTGAGCCCAGGAGTTGGAGGTTGCTGTGAGCTGTGATGCCATGGCACTCTACCCAGGGGGATAGCTTGAGGCTCTGTCTCAAAAAAAAAAAGACTTTCACGATCTGCCTTCTGCCTCCTTCCCCAGCCTTTGGACCCATGCGGTCATGGTGACCTGTCCGATCAAAACTCCAATCACCTGTGTCTTCGATGAGGCAAGCACTAAGGGGAAGAGATCCATTAGTGCTTAATAAATGCAGTATTCTTGGCAGATCCCTCTTTCAGGTCCTAGGATGTAGAGAAATAATAAAAGTAGACCTTACCAGGAAGGGGGCTGGGAATTGTTGAAAAGGGTCTCTACGTGGCCCCAGCATTAACAGCCCAGGCATCAGTCCATCAATCTTCAGCAGAGCCTCCCAGCTGCAGCAAGATATTCCTAAGTAAGTATTTTTTGCCGGGGATAACTCTACTATTTTCCTGCTAGAGAACAAATTTCAAATTTTTGAAGAGAAAAAAAAAAAAAGAAAGAAAAGAAAACACCAACCCCTCAAATACGTTCAGTCACTCATTCTGTGCCACCCATAATATGTCACTCCGCCTTGAAATCTTCCCCAGGATGGCTTGGCTTTAATGGGTTCAGCATTTAGTGAGCTAGGCATGGATTATGTGCAAAATGCATTAACCTCTCACATGATTGTAAAAATTGCCTTAATAAAATAGAGCTAAATCCTACTTAATAGCAATAAAACAGAAGCCACTATGTTCCAGGGATGCTAATGACCTGTGAGTCATTCCTTTTGATTTTAGAAGGTTGAGTGTTTGGAATTTGTCCCTTTTTATAAAACTTTTAAGCTCAGCTAACTGCTGGAAAATCACACAAGTGAGAAGTTTCCTGCTCACAGATAACTGGGGAGCCAAGAAATTTCATCATCTTCTTAAAGCTCCATCACCCTGAGATTTGCTTTTGAGGTCACAGATGCAAATGACAAAAAGGAAAGTATTAATTACAGTAACTAATATTTGCCTAGTGCTTTATTGCTTACAAAGCTCTCTTTTTACCTGTATCGATTGATTCAACTTAGATAAAAGGCTTGGGAAGTCGGTACTATGATCTCCATTTTATAGATGAAGAAATCGAGCCTCAGAGAAGTAAAGGAATTCATCTAAATCCTCACAGCTAATAGAATGAAGAGCTAGCACTTGGACTGAGGTCCTCTGAGTTCAAATCCCATACTGCCCCTAAAGACATGTGTGTAAGTTTCACCTAACAGAACTCAATACATGCAATGCATTCTGTTTATTATTCTGTTTTATTTATTGTAAAAGTGCTAGCTACGACTCATTAAAGTGATTTCCCAACCCATTGATAGATTGCAATTGGCAGTTTAAAACCACTCTTTAAACCATTGCATCTAGGGAACTTTAAAAACCATTTCAATAGCCAAGCCCCACCCCTAGAGATTCCGGGTAAGTGGTTTGGGGAGGGGCTCAGGCATCAATATTTCTACAGAGCTCCTCAGGCTCAAAAGTGAATTAAATGTGTTGTCCAGGTTGAGGACCCTGGCTCCAGACCCACATTCACCATCAGATGTGTCTGCTGAAACCAGAACTTGGGCCAGGACACTTACCTGCTCAGAGTATTCACTGAAACACAGTCGTAATCAAACACACTCACACTTCCCCACAAGAGCAAATCCAGACACCTCGTTAGAGCATCCAAGGCCTTTCCTGAATAGACCCCAACCGACCTTCACAGACTCCTCCCTACACCATGCCCCACCTCCCCTTGTCTCCACACTCCAGTCAAACACAACTGTCGCCCACCCAGAGATCTGCCTGCATCTCTGGGCTTTCAGCCTGTGACTTCTCTGCCCAGGGAAGCCTTTCCCAAGTCATCCTTTGAGCCCAGGCTCACATGACAGCCTCTCTTGGGAGCCTTCCCACATCTTCATTTCTCTGGAGCAGAGCCCTCCCCACTGTGCTCAGGGATTACCTGTGTAGCTATCTGCCTTCTTTGTTCATGTAGTAACTATAGTTTTTATTTTCTGTATTCCTAATGTTCTATCACCTGGGGCCTTGCTGACCTGAGAGAAATCACTAGAAAGCCCCTTTCTAATTAATTCCTAGAGACAGAAAACATCTCTGCAAGTGAGCCTTTTGCACCAAACACACCCATCCAAAGCCTGCATCCCCCTAAGAACCTCCTTTATTGGGCTTTCATAGGGTCCTACATGGTTGGCCAATGTTCCTCTGCCATAATCACCAGAGGTCCAGGTATTGGACAACTCTGACAGTCCCTACTTCCGAGCCCACTGAAATTACTCACACTAGTTGATCTGAAGCCCAATCACCCTGCCTGGACCATTCCTTCCCGTGGAAACCCCAGTGAAGGCTTCTGCCCTCCCTCTTGCTCCTTCTATCTCATGGCAGACCCTGGGCTTCCCTGGGTAGCACGCTGCACCCCCTTCTCTTGGAAACTGTGAGTAACAAACCATCTTTTCAATGGTGGTCATCTCCTGATCTGTGGGCCTCACTGCACCTGAATAACAATAAAACCCACATTTTAAAACAGCTCACCTGTAAACTCCTTCAAGGCAAGAACATTCTAACACCCTCTTGCTGAGCGCTCCCTGAGTGACAGGCACTGTGCTAAGCCTTTTACCTACAGCCTCTCATTATCCTCACAGCAACCTGCTGGGGTAGGTGGGTACCGACCACTCCCTGGTGACAGATGAGAGAATAAGGCCAGCAACTGGACAGAGCCAGGATTCAAGCCCAGGCCTCTCTGGCTCCCAGGTCAACTCCAGGTCACCCTCCTGTAGGAGGGGGTCTCAAACTCAAAGGCTCCAACCTCAACCTCAAGACCCCCAGGAACAGGGATGCCAGACACAGAGGCGTAGGTTTCACAAAGGCACCTGGCCAAGGAGCTAGGAAGCAAGAAAAATCAGCCTCCCACTGCCAGCGACCCGGGGCACCCTCGGCGTTGCTGCCTTCCAGAAGGGGCTCCTTTTTCTAGTTCCCACTCAGGTGTCATCAGACCAGCTCTAGAAGACCCACAGTCTGTTAATGCCTCGTAGGATGTCCGCTAATCTAATTTCCCCATTGAGTTGCTCGGAGAGGACGAGTTCTGAAGCGCGTCTCGGCACAGACATCAGAGGCTGTCACAGATGTGTCAAACCAAGGCTCCAAGGCTTCAGGCGCTGAGATAAATCCTGCCCCTCCTCTTTAATTAATTCTCTCGCTTCCTCTTTGTGTTTAACATAGACTGGGCCTGTTCCTCAAATTAGTTTATTTGGCTCTGCAAGAGAGGATTCCCAGAGATGTGTATTTTAAACAAGCCTTAACTTTTGTCAGCCGAACGTTTTGTGTAACGTGTGTGATTAGAGCTTTCCACTTGAGCTCTCTCAGAGTACCAAGAGCTCCTCAGCCCCTCAAAACAAGTCTTAGGAATTATCAGGGTGTCCATAAGGTTTGTGTGCTATTTAAAATAGACAACTGGCTCAGTGCCTCTAGCTCAGTGGCTAGGGCGCCAGCCACATATACCGGAGCTGGCAGGTTCAAACCCAGCCTGGGCCTGCCAAACAACAATGACAACTACCACCAAAAAACAGCTGGGCATTGTGGTGGGTACCTGTAGTCTTAGCTACTTGGGAGGCTGAGACAAGAGAATCGCTTAAGCCCAAGAGTTTGAGATTGCTGTGAGCTGTGTTGCCACAGCACTCTACTGAGGACGACATAGTGAGACACTCCCTCCAAAAAATAATAAAATAAAATAGACAACTAGACAACTATGTTATACGGGGTGTCCATAAGGTTTGTCTGCAAAATTTTTAATTGCACACAAACCTTATAGGCACCCTATATTATAGATGGCAACCTGCTGACCTCTAGGACACCACTTGACCCTGCATGCTATGAGACCTTCCTACTCCTACTGCCCGGTGAGCAGGTCATTTACTGTCCTAAAGGGGAAACTGGATCCTTGAGCCCCAGAGCACTTGCTTTTCAAAAGTATTCTTTTAGGCCAAGTGCAATGGCTCACACATGTAATCCCAGCACTCTGGGAGCCCAAGGTGGAACAATCATTTGAATTTAGGAGTTGGAGAACAGCCTGAGCAATAGCGAGACCTGGTTTCTGCTAAAAATAGAAAAATTAGCCAGCTATTGCAGTGGGCGCCTGTAGTCCCAGCTACTTGGGAAGCTGAGGCAGGAGGGTCACTGGAGCTCAGGAGTTTGAGGCTGCTGTGAGCCAGGCTGAGGCCATGACACTTTAGCCTGGGCAGCTGAGTGAGACTCTGTCGCAAAATAAATATAAAAATAAAAAGTTATCTTTAGCTGCTTCATGAGAATGTCATTTTCACAAAAGGCCTGCACACAGATCTTAATCATGGGCAACCTTAATGAAATGGTGGGATTTTAGATGAGGACCCAACTCTGGCACCAAAATGAGTGTCTATGTCAGTCAAATTAACAACACTCCTCAACCTTTGACCGCAAGAGCCCATGAAGTCGCCAAATGTTGCCATCTGCACTCCAGACAATCACAGTGTAACACATCTCTCTTCAGGCTGAGTGCTGAGGCCAAAGGCCCTGTGCAGCAGCTCCACCTGACCCTGCCATCAGTCTAGAGCCTCTGGCTGCCCTTCCGTCCCATCTGGCTTCAGAGGGCTGAAGGGCAGCTCACTACAAGTCAATCAACATATAAACAGTTTTATAAGATTATGCTATGTTCATGACTGTCGTCCCATACTCTACCCAACCCTGGGCCCCTTAACTAGTTCTTGCTCTGGGATGAGCTACAATGTAGTTATAATTTCTACTTAACTGATTGTGTGACTTTGGTCAAGTGATTCAACCTTCCTGTGCCTCAGTTTTCCTAATTTATAAATTGGAGATAAAAATTCTTATCTTGTAGGACTATACATAGTTTGGGAATCAAAATGCTTCCTAACACAGAGTAATAAATGGACAACCCATCTTCACAATTCTCAAGCAATCCTCCTGCATCAGCCTCCCGAGCAGCTGGGACCACAGATGGCTGCCACAATGCCTGGCTAGTTTTTCTGTTTTTAGAAGATAAAGTCTCGCTCTTGCTCAGGCTGATCTCAAACTCCTGACCTCAAGTGATCCTCTCATCTCAGCCTCCCAGAGTGCTAGCGTTATAGGCGTGAGTCACCGAGCCACTGTGCCTGGCCTTGATGCTACATCCTTTGGAAAACATTCTCCATCCCCTCCAGTCCCCCACAGCAGCCACAAAAGGGTGCTTTCTCCTCTAGGATGACCACAGTACCATCATCCTCCCACTGTTCTGTCACCCAAGCTGTGAAGGCCTTGACGGCAGGATATATGTCTTTTGACTTAGAAATTATGAGTCCATGCCTGGTATGCAGCAGACACTCAATAAAGGTTGGCTGACTTAAGTAATGAGTTAGTTATGTTCATCAGTAAGGGAAAAACCATCCAAGGCACAGTGGGGTTCAGCATCCCTTTGGCCATGTGGGTTGTGAACCGTGGTTCCTCTCTGTAGTCCAGTGATTTTTCTTTTTCTTTTTTGAGACAGAGTCTCACTATGTTGCCCTGGGTAGAGTGCTGTGGTATCACAGCTCACAGCAACCTCAGACTTATAGGCTTAAGCGATTCTCTTGCCTCAGCCTCCCAAGTAACTGGGACTACAGGCACCTGCCAAAACGCCTGGCTATTTTTTTTGTTGCAGTTGTCATTGTTGTTTAGTTGGCCCGAGCCAGGTTCAAACCCGCCAGCCTCAGTGTATGTGGCTGGCTCCGTAACCACTGTGCTGTGGGTGCCCAGCCACTGCAGTGATTTTCAACAGCTATGCTGTGGCATACTAGTGTGCCACGAAAGGATATTAGGTGTGCCATGAGAATTTTTAAAGATCATTAATTAATTTTCAAAAGAGGGTCAAAGCATAGTAAGTATATTTTTCCTTTTACTCTTCCTTTTTGATCTACATAATTTAAGTGTGCCGTGGAAGTTTAACTATAGGTTCAAATGTGCCATAAGATAAAAAAGGAGGAAAAACACTGACCTACAGATTTAATTGGTCTACAGAGGGGCCCAGGAATGAGTTGTTTTTAGATTTAGTTTTTGTTTGTCTGTTTGTTTGTTTTTATTTGTTTTGGGTCAGGACTGGGTTTGAACCTGCCACCTCTGGCATAAGGGGCTGGTGCTCTACTCCTTTGAGCCACAGGCACCACCCTAGTTTTGTTTTTTTAATTTGTAAGCTTCCCTGATGATTCTAAGGCATAGTCAGTTTTGAAAACTCCTCTTCTGCCATCCTGAGCTAGCATCACGCCTGTGAATTCAAAGGAGAGGCAGTTCCTCAGCTTCCCATAGTTTTTAGGGCCCAGACACATCACGTGAGGGGTGGTGCCCACCTACAGGACTTGGTCTCTGGGCTCTGATCTAACAGCCAAGCATTATACAAAGGTCAGGGCAGAGCAAGAGAGATGGCTAGACAGACATGTGGGCTGAGGAGGACAGGTGAGGGGGTGTGGGCTGAAGAATGGGTCTCAAAGCAAGCTGAATTCATCATCCTTCAAGATCAAAGTCAGCCCTGACTTCCTCTTGGGAAGCCTTGGCCCAGGCCCTGCCATGCCCCAAAGCCTCTCCCTTCAGCTCTCATTAGTCCCTGCCTGCCTCTCCCCAGGCCCGCACCTCCCTGGATCACTCACTTGGTATCGCTAGCAGGGGTCCACAGATCATCCAGGGATTCATGAATACCAAGGTAAAGTGAAAAGTCTGGACTACAGAACATTCCTTTAAAAAAGCACTCTCACTCTCTTCAAATATAAAAAGTTCTGCCACCCAAAGCTAACAGACTAGACCCAGGGAGCCTGCTTTGAGGAAGGAGTACAATTAGCACACTGTAGCTATATAAACAGCAGCTCAGAGTAGTTGAAAACAGTTTATGTTTCTGGTGGGAATTAACCTTCCCTTGTAATATTACGATAACAGTGGCCTACCTTAGTTTCCTTGCACTTCTCCACCTTATCTTTTTTACACTCATTAATAGTGAAAAGGAAGCCCAGTTTTACCGGCTTCGGATCATGCCAGACTCCAAACCGTAAGGTCTGGATTAATGAGCCTGAACTGTATACATTTGCATCTGAAGCTGTCTCAGCTGCCTACACAGGTTTCCCTTCAAAGACCATCTCTGAGATGAGCCTACAACCTCATGGCAAATTCTGTCGCTGCCCCCCATTTACAGGAAAGTGGAGGCACAGAAAGTGGACAGAATTGTCTGCTTAGCGCAAGATCCAAGCCCAGAGAATCTGCCCCAGTGCCTGCATTTGCAATCATGCAAGTCCCAATCCTAGACAGTAGGATGGTGGTTGCCAGGGGTTGGGGAGGTGGAGGGGGGGAGTAATGGGGAGTTATTTTTTCTTGGGTACAGAGTTTCAGTATGGTAAGACAGAAGAAGTTCTGGAGATGGATGGTGTTCATGGTCAGAAAATAAGGTGAATGTACTTAATGCCACTTAATTGTACTTAAA
The DNA here is from genome assembly GCA_963574575.1 of Galagoides demidoff. NCBI lineage: Eukaryota > Metazoa > Chordata > Mammalia > Primates > Galagidae > Galagoides > Galagoides demidoff. The sequence goes on from CAUYQV010008244.1 coordinate 7,595, forward strand.
AATGGTTAGAACGGTAATTTTGTTGTGTGTGTTTTACCACAATAAAAAAAATGTAAGATTCAAATCCCAGCTCTGCCACTAACTGTGTTCTCTTCCACCAGACAGTCAACTCTCTGAGTCTCTTTTCCTCACCTGTTAAAGGAGGACAAGGACTCTGACTTCTCAGGTTTGCTCCAGGATTAAGTCAGACCATACGTCTAAAGCATTCAGCATCTCACCTGCTATACTGGGAGACTTTCCCCAGAGAGGGTTAGCACAGGCCTTGTTCCAGTTATCATTTAGGCTCTTTGCTCCTAACTTCCACAGTTGACAGGTAGGGAAACCACGCCCCAGAGACTGCTGAAGGGGCAGGCACTGGTGCTGGGCCTCCTGCCTCCAACAGATCCTCTCAGTGACGGAATTCCCACACTAGGTCCTGCGGTTCCCTGTGCAGACACGGCGAGTCATCAGGCCTGGTCTTCAGGCGCATGCGTGCTTCTGTTTTCTTCCACTAAGCAGCACTTGCTCTTGAGGGACACCCATAGGGGAACCACGGCGGTCTTCCTATTGCTTTGCTCCCCAGTTGACTCAAGCAAGTTTTTCACGTGTGATAGAGTAGTGGGAGATGACGTGAGCATGTGAGCTCCCCTCTCAATCCTGCCGTCAAAACCATTCAGAGGGCTTGGCGCCTGTGGCTCAGTCGGCTAAGGCGCCAGCCACATACACCTAAGGTGGCGGGTTCAAATCCCCAGCCCGGGCCCGCCAAACAACAATGATGGCTGCAACCAAAAAATGGCGGGGCGTTGTGGCGGGTGCCTGTGGTCCCAGCTACTTGGAAGGCTGAGGCAGGAGACTCGCTTGAGCCCAAGAGTTGGAGGTTGCTGTGAGCTGTGATGCCATGGCACTCTACCCAGGGGGATAACTTGAGGCTCCGTCTCAAAAAAAAAAAAAAAAAAAAAACCATTCAGAGAAGGCCAGGCGCAGAGATTCACGCCTGTAATCCCAGCACTTTGGGAGGCCAAGGTGGGTGGATCGCCTGAACTCCTGAGTTGGAGACCAATCTGAGCTAGATCGAGACCCCATCTCTTTAAAAAAAAAAACCAAACAAAAACAAAACCAAAAAACTAGCCATGTGTTGTGGTGGACGCTTATCATCCCAGCCACTCGGGAAGCTGAGGCAAGAGAATTGCTTGAGCCCAAGAGTTAAAGGTTGCTGTGAACTATGATGCCACAGCTCTCTACCCAGGGTGAGAAAGTGAGACTCTGTCTCAAAAAAAAAAGAAAAAACCACCATCGGGGAACAGCAAGTGGGGGCTCCAGTGGGGTCAGCCTTCCTTTGTCTAGTTCTTTTCTAATTCCTCAGTGGTAGTGAGTAGGGGATGGAGGGGGACCTCCCCTTCTCCTAAATTCCCAACATGATCTCAGCAGCAGCTCTAAGGGACCTAGAACAGCACAAAGCACAGATGGAGTGACGGCTTCCCACACCAGCGCTGCCTTCCTGCCACGGTAGGACCTGCAGACATCCAAGTCCTTCTGGCACCCAGACCTCTTGGATATACTTTAGATTTTTTGTTTGTTTGGGTGGGGGTGTTGCTTTTCCTTCAACAGAACAGAGTTTATTGACAAGGAAAGATTGATAAACAGATCAATAAGCATACCTCTGGCAGTGGAGGGAGGTAGTCCCCTCTTAGATATACTTTGAACAAAATAAATAAAATAACGTTGCATTATAACCCAGATTATAAAATAAATGTCTGAATCCACACTGAGATAAATAAATGAGTGGCCAAATAAAGGGAGGAGAAGAGATAAGCTCCCCCTGCAGAAGCAATCCGAGTGATTGATACAGATATTCAGCCCCCAAGCAAGTGCGGCGTAACTCCCCAATCCTTCTGTGCACCGTACATGGTAACCTTTTACCAAAGTGTATGATGTGGAAAGGGGGAATAAAGACCAACTTGACAGTAAAGAACCTGACAAACACCCCTCCAGCCAGGTGAGCAAGGATCGCATCAGGAGTAGTAAGTTGTGTGTACCCTGGATAAGATGTGATGAAAATGGTACTTTGTTTCTCTGTTCTCCCTCCCCAAATCCATAATCCCAGTCTAATAATGAGGAATAAAACAATCATTCATTCACTGAGCACCTACTACAATACAATAATCATTCATTCATTGAGCACCTACTATGCGTTGGTTTCAGCTCCAGACAGGAGGGATACAGCCCTGAGCAGGCAGACCTCTTCCTTCAGACTGCTGATGGGATCCTTGGTACAGATGCTTTCCCCAGGCCAGGCCGTGTGCTCAGAACTTCTCATTCAATCCTCACAGCAGTCCTGCTGATTTCCTCATTTCTGAGATGAGGGAATGAAGGCCTAGCCCAGTGGTTCGCAACCTTCCTAATGCCGCAACCCTTTAATACAGTTCCTCATGTTGTGGTGACCCCAACCATAAAATTATTTTCGTTGCTACTTCATAACTATAATTTTGCTACTGTTATGAATCATAATGTAAATATCTGATATGCAAAAGACCCCCAAAGGGGTTGCGACCCACAGGTTGAGAACTGCTGGCCTAGGGACTTGTCTAAAGTCACTCAGTCAATAAGTAGTTGAGCTGGGATTTGAGCCCAGGCACTCTGAATCAAGAAGTGTTAGGGTTTTTTTTCAGTTTTGGGCCGGGGCCAGGTTTGAACCCAACACCTCCAGTATATGGGGTCGGCACCCTACTCCTTTGAGCCACAGATGCCACCAAAGAAGAGGTATTTTTAATTGTCACGTGAGAGCATCAGTGTGGGCTGGAGCGCACACACTAGGTGTACTGTACTCAAATGGAAAATGAAGCAGCCCTCTATTGCCAGCCACTGGTCATGCATCCACCATCCCTCCCTCACATCTCCTCTCTAGGAAGCTGAGACAAGCTATGAGGCTTTGGCAGGAGATCTAAGCAAAGCTTCCTTTCCCAGCCCTCCTGAACCTGAGATGGTGAGACCCTCAGAGCATGCTCCGCATGACGTTGCCGCTTGGACTCAGGCACAGAAGCTGTGTATGTTAGAGAGGAGGGTGGCCGGTCAGGTGCCTGGCTGGGTTAGCAGGGGAGGAGGCACAGAGGCTCTACTCCTGCATTTAACCCACACACTCCACCCACCGACCATACAATTTGTTTCTCAGAATGGCCTCACTCTGTCCAATTTGACTATCAACATCTCTTCCCATGGCAGGGGCATATTTGGGGAGGGGGCAATCTCCAGTAACGAGGGGAAGCAGAGTTCTTTCTTGTATACAAGCAAGGAAGAAATATGGGGAGGGAGGTGGAAGCATTTCCTTGTCACACTGTGGATCAGACCTATGCTGGGCACAGGAGCTACAAGGAGAAGAAGGCAGGGCTCCTGTCCTAAAAGTTCACAAGGGGGTGAAATAGACCACAAACTTCTCCATGAATAATCTACCCCAGCAGGACTGGATGAGCTTCCCAGGGGAGGCTAAGGGCCTGATGCCTTAATCTGAGCTGGGTTTTGGATGGTGTGTTGAAGTTCCACACAGAGAAGAAGGAAAGAAGAATCCAGCAGTTAGAGACAAGGTCTGGAGCACAGAAGCCCTACTGGGTCAGGGGGCTCCTAAGGGCTGGGTGTGCACAGAGAGTCAAGGCCGGAGAGTGAGCAGATGGGGCTAGGAAGATGGGCTGTAAGTTGGACTGTGGCGGGCCTTGCATGTAACACTAGGGAACGGACCTTTGTTTTTTAGATAGACAATGAACTCAAGGGTAAGTCTGAGTTTTGCCAGGGGAGGGGAAGTTGTGGGTTGTGGACTTATGTGATGAGATTTTTGACTTAGAAATATATTCCAACAACCAGTCTGCAGAATTCATTGTCATTCAAATAATTGTTCGGCACCTTCATGTCCCTGATGCTACAGGAGGGACTAGAGACACAGTGGCAAGCTGAACAGAGCTGATCTTGACCATCGTGGAGCTTATGGATTGGCAGAAAACGCAAATGTCACACAGGTATTTAGGTCCAATTCAGACATGTCTATAGACGGAAAGCCCAGGTTGATGAGTGTGTGCATCTGGGGAATATATCATCTGCCAGCCATGATAAAGAAGGTCACCCTGAACTAGTGTACTCAAATATTATCCCTGTTGGATGGACATGACATCAGAAGAAGCCTCCATGAAAGAGAGGCTACCAGGAGGAAGAATTGACAGGACTGGGGGATTTTTCTCTTTTGAGATGAAGAGGAAAAGGGAAAAGTAACGAGAATGTGATTCTGAGAATCTGAGCTTGGAGTAGGGTGACCAGACGTCCTGCTTTTGGCAGGACAGTCCCGTTTTTGAACAGTTTGTCCCGCATCCTGCGACGTTTTGTAAAAGTCCCGATTTTTGGAAAGAATGAATGAACCGGCAGGAGAACAGGAAGGGAATATACGGGTTTCAGCTGCCAGGTGGCTATTTCAGCAGAATATGAGTTTTAAATTATTTTTGTTAATTTTATAATGTTAAACTGTAATAATAACAAATAATTGTTGAGAAGTGATTATCGAGAACTGCTTAACAAAGTTTGCATTGTTGTCAGGTCCTGCCCTGCTCCGTCCCCACCCCCACCCCCCGCCATG